>JABFPJ010005194.1:0-12530 GCA_022817425.1 Gryon sp. ZL-2020
TTATTTTTTTTTTTTTTTTTTTTTTTTTTTTCTTGAATATGTTCAAAATTACACGGTAATAATATAGATATAAATACAACACTTAGATTAATAATAATTATTCACTAATTGTCATAACTTTTTCCATTTAAAAAACAAGTCGACGTAATGATTGGTTTTTCATCTTATTCCATTAGCTGGTAAATCGACTTTTCTTTCCTCTTCAACAGCTTCGTCGCTCGGTATATCCAATGAATTAACTGTGTTTGCCAAGAGGGCGGAGAACGAATGAGGTAGAAAATGATATGAGGAGAATGGGTTGGTACCGATATAAAATTACATTATCTCTAAAGCGCCCTTCTCAATGAGGGTAAAATCACGTTCCGTAATTCCCAGACATTAAGGTAAACGTTTCATCGCACAGCGCAGGTTTTGTTGGCATGGAAACAGTACCAGCCCCTTTCTTCCCTTCAATCAATAGTATATATGAAATTATCATCCGGGAAAAACCAACCCGCCGTTTTCGTTTTGTAAAATTTGTCGTAATGGCGGACTTTTTCTCCATTATATCAAGCTTGTTTCAACTTATTTCCAACTCTTGTATCACTAAAAAATCATACTTTATCTTACTAATGAATATTTTATATTTCAACAAATCACATATAATTTCCAAATGTATCAAATTAAGATCTACAAATACAAATAAAAATTTCGAAAATTGATCAATTCTACACATAAAATATACCAAGTTATCCCTTGATGTAGAATTTATAAAAACTCCATATATAATAATGTCGAATATAACTTTTTTTCTTCTTTATAAAAAAAAGTGGCAAAAAATATAATATGCTTAAAGTTTTATTAAAATCCTTTGATTTGAATAATAGCGAAATTCGAATGAAATTGAATTTCCTATATACGGGATATATAATCAAATAAACAAAGTTGAGTAAGGAACAAAAAGTTGGAAATTGGAAAGGTATAATTTTATTTCTAACACATACACTTTTACACAAGCTCTTAATATATATATACTTTTTCAGTCGAACGAAATAGAAACGTCATTGCGTTTGAAGTGGTGCCATTGGCCAATAACGATTTCGCAGTTTCAATTCTCACTATTCGTTTTAAAAAGAAAAAAATATATATAAAAAAAGTCGACAAGGAAAACGAATAATACAGACGAACAGTCGCTCGTCCAGGGAGACATTCAATCGTTTGACTGCAATCGAACACGTAAAGATACCAGGAGACCATCGAAGTCTTCGCGACGATGCGATCCACTTAATCGAGAACGGTCAGTCTGACAATTTATGGATTCTCAGGGATTTTCTCTAACGAAATTGTCTTATTTATTGCCGCAGCAGTTCGATTTATATGTTTTTCAAGCGATAGGATACTATTAAATTTATCAAGAAAATTACGAGGTTTAGTTTCAATGATTCTGGTTAATTAAATCAAAGAAACGCGTAGTACAAACGTTTGCTACAAATATTAAAGTAATATCTTGTAAAGATTACTTTTATCTCCAGAAAAACACAAACAAAACTAGATTGCATTAGTATAATAAACAGAAACTTAAGAAATATTTTTCATTACAGTCAAAAAATATATGCCATATTAAACGTATTTCCCTACAAGCAAAAATTAAAATCTTAACAAGTAAAAGGCGTCTAAACTATAACCAAAATAAAAGAGTGTGTGGATTAATTTAAATGAACTATTTCAAAATTGTTAAATTTACGAAATTCCACAGAAATAAGGAATCCAGGCGAAACTGTTAATACACAAAATGATTTCCCTATATACACATCCCATAAAAAATCACTCAAATTTTATATTGTGTATTCTTCAATGGGGAAAAAATATTTGTTAACAAACATCTTTTGTCTGAAATGTACACGCTTGCATCATCAACACTATCGGAAGTTATAAAATCAAAGTTATTTTGAATAACTTGGTGCAAATTTCATGATGTTTCTGCTGTACAATGCACATAACGCAAAATTACACGAACAAGCACCGGCAATTCTTAACTCGTTATACTCTGGCATACTCGACTTCTCGGAGATATATTTTCGAGGACGAGAAACTCCGCAGTGAGAAGATTTGCCAGTTTGAAAGAAAAAATAAACAACGGAAGGTCAAGAAATATCGCGAAAACCCACAACACGGCGTTTTACTGAAAGAAGATGAACAGTAACGTAGAGTGTTAAACAAACAGTAGTTACGAAAGGTAATCTTGACACAGGAAGCAGTCGTTTGCGAGTAAGAAGATTGCTATTCTATAAAGAACCAGCAGGTGAAAATTGTAGGGTAGTTGTCGAGAGAATTATGAGAAGTAACGAAAGATCTCATTTTTACTTTTATTGGTAGAAATTGTCAGAAATATCGATTACCGCCCAGTGTACCATATAAATCTTCACTTTTTATGTCTTGTATACACAGCGAGAGAGATAAAGCAAATAGAGAAAAAGCAAATACAATTTGCCATTTGGATTTTTTTAAATTAAATTCACGCATTTATACCCTGTTAAACTTAAGTACAATGATTAGTGCAGACCTTTTTTGAACTGTCACATTTATTGAGACTGAAAGAAGAAAAAGCACAACATGATTGTTGCATGTAAATTGAAGTTAATCAAAGTTGTTACAAACAACAAATTACATCAATGATTTGAATTAAAAAAGTAAAATGACTTATAATATATATAATAGTTTGAAATTTCATAAAGTTTCGTCGGGAATTTTCGGACAATAAAACTGGGGAAAACAAAGTGCTGAATTTCCCAACAGGACTGGACTATCATACCAAATTACAGTTAACAGCAAAGTGGCAGATTTATCACACAAACGTCTCAAGAGATTTGTCTGTATGATTAAGCAGTCCACAGGGCTCATGGCATTCATACACGTGAATTCACAGAATTTATGAGTTGTGCTTACAATGTAGTAACGGATAACAACAGCAATCAGCGAACGGTTCAGTCCTCGTTACGCTTTTAATCGTTTCATCAACTAGTTATTCTATCGTGGATGCAACTTTATTTCAAACTATACCCACAGACATATTTACATAAATAATTTTTCAAAACACATATACGTTTCACGCCATCTTTTATTAGCACGGCATCTTCACGTTGAAGCAATTTTTCATACTAAAAATAATGTATGTTTGGTTATTAATTTATAATCTGTGGGTAAAATAGATTTTATAATCATTTCATTTTAGATATGTATAAAAATGATTATGTTGTATATAATAAATTACTTCCATAGCATATGCATAAGTATTTGTATAGAAGAAAGTATTTGGCAGGGATTCTTCGCATGTTTGAGATTATCTGCAAGTTGAATTTCTTTATCGACGGAGATGTTTTATGTAATGTACTCCTAAATGTAGGCAATTTTGAAGCACCGCTGATTTCCAAAAAATGCAATTATATTAGAAAGAAAATAATGCTTGAACATTTTTATTAACAAATTTATTCTTCGAAAAATAACAAATATAATATATTTTATCTTTTTTACAATAAAACGATGGAATGAAATACATAATACCAGAAACATATAGTTTCAATCACCAGATGTAACAAAATCTTCAAGAACGTAAAGAACATTCTGAATATATCATAATGATAAATTATATTTATATCATATTCGTGAAACAATATCAAATTTGAGTACTTAATATAAATACTATAATTTATATCCACAAATATATCGCAATAAAACAAAATTCTTCTTCTTTTAGTCTTCTTTTAACATGCAATGATAAAACCACATATTATAATTTATTTTTGTCTACCGTATATAAACGATGATAAAAAAAGTATAGTGTTAATAGAAAAGCAGTTTCATCATAAAAAAGTTTTTAAAAGGAAACCTTAAAATTAATAATAATATATTAATTTTATATAATAATTTTTTAAACAATAATTAAAAATATAAATTTCTCATGTTCTTGTAAACAATTTTTCATTTTTTACATATGTATAATAGATATGCTCAACTCAATAAACAAAAATCAATAAAAATTATATATTTGTAATTTGACTTTTCAACCTAATACGCAAAATCGATTCTTAATCAATCAATACATTTCGTAACAAGTCTAATTTTAATACCATTTACTACTAATTAACTTTATCGATTAGCGTCATAAAATATAGATTGCTTTTAACGCAAAAAATACGTATATTTGTCTCATATTTTTTCACTATAAAATTAGCTTTGCTAACCAATATTTGTTAGATAAGAAAATTGCATGTATGTCTAACTGATTTTTGTTTAAAGAAAATGCAATTCATATAATTTAATTTGCACTATAGTAATAGTAACATTTATCATTATCAAAATTAGTGTTTACCACTTTGGAAACTAACAATAACATAAACCGTTTGCATAAAATTTATATATCACTGACTCAATAATTCACAATAAATTTTATGTAAACTTTCAAGGAACATTTAGATATAAAATTCAATAATAATAAATAAAATACTTACAAAACAACATTTGTATATAATTTAAATATTATCAAAAATTAATATTGCACTACAGTTAATGATGGAGAGTCAATGATATATAAATTGTATGTAAAATGTATTCATCGTATACACGATGTATACCTCAAGTTTACATATAAATTACATAAAACATGACTACCCGAATACATGAATAGTCAATTTTTAAGGAAAATAATATTATTCATTTATAATATTAAGAAAACGCATTTTCAGTCAACTCAGCTTTGACTCATATATTCTTGTTTCAAATGTGTTCTTAAAATTTTGCCAGTTGGACTTTTTGGTATATAGTCTACAAAATTAACTCCGCCTGAAAATGTAATAGTATATTCCATTAAACAAAGTGTTAATTATCTTCATATGAATACAATCATAAAAATAATTATAAAATATTTTATTTAAAAAAAATGAATTTTCACAGTAAATTTAATATTGCATAAAGTGTACCTTTAAGTTCCTTAAATTCGGAAATTTTTCCTTTTAAAAATTTATGTACATCTTCTTCTGTTAAATTGGATTCGTCTTTTTTGATAATGAACGCTTTTGGCACTTCACCACATCTGGTGTCAGGTATACCAATTACCGCGGCTTCTAAAATATCCGGATGTGACCTTAATAGTCCTTCTAATTCAGCAGGTGCTACCTGTGTTGCGATAATTACATCTTAGTATCAATTTTGTAATTTTACCAAAATATCTATGATTACTTATAAATCTGAATTTAGATACATAATTTTTTTCTATATCAGAGTAAAATAGGAACATTGTTTAAAATAAGCGAACATAAAACAGACATATTACCTGTAATCCCTTGACTTTAATAAGTTCCTTGATACGATCAGTAATATAGATACTATATTCTTTGTCGTAGTAACCCATATCGCCAGTTTTTAGCCAATCAGATTCCATGGTTTCTTTGGTGGCTTTTTCATTATTTAAATACCCCTTCATTACGTGTGGTCCACGGATCCAAATTTCACCACGTTCCATTGGTTGTTGAGCATCTTTATTCGTTACTGTATCAACAATACGAATACTACAACCCTTAATAGGTTTGCCAATACTGTCATACTTATTGTCCATCTCTATCGTTGAAATTGGAGAAGTCTCTGTTAATCCGTAACCTAAAATAATTAAAAATTACATAAATATTTTTTATTTGTTAACGAATTATGTATAAAATCTTTTACATTATTGGAAAATTTTATTTTATTTCACCTTGAACATATTTAACTTGATCTGAATCGATTCCATACTTAGTATAAAATTTCATCACATCTGATGCTGCTAAAGGTGCTGCTCCAGATAGTATAAAACTTAATGAATCGAAGAAACTCTTTTTTATAAATGGCGCTGCCGTTAAGAACAGCATTATTGGAGGAACAATACTCAGTACAGTAGCCTGAAACAATTAGCTTTATCAGTTTAAGTTAAAATTCTATCAAGATAATAGTAAAAAAATATCTTCGAAATAAAAAATCCATTAAAGTAGCAATGTTCATTCTTGAAATAATGTTGAAACTTATTTTATAAAGCACATTATATTAGGTTTTAATTTTGATATCATAGTTGTCTTAAAAACATTGCAATAATAACGAAAAAAAATTACCTTATACTTAATTAATAATTGAATATAATCGTCAGGTGAAAACCTAGGAAGTGTAACTAATTTAGCACCAACAGCAATTCTTGGTAATAACACAGCATTCAGTCCATATGAATGATACATCGGTAGAATGGCAGGTATAACATCTTGAAAAGTGTCTGAAAATAGTGCATTTTTAGTATTTTTCCATTTACAAAAGAATATTGAAACTCAATATAAAATTACCTTTAAATCACATAAATATAAAAAGTACCTGTAGCTTCTCTAATTAAAAAGTCGCTAGACGTTTGTTTCGCCATTTCCATGTTAGAGATACAATTTCTGTGAGTTAACATAACTCCTTTTGGAAGACCAGTTGTTCCACTGGAATATGGAAGCGCAGCAATATCATCACAAGATGCAAATCTTGTTTCCACTGCCGGCAAACTTTTGCCTTTTGTAATTAATTCCTACAAATTTGATTTTTTAAGTATTAACATGTTTCTATAATTTTAAATTATATTTTAAAAAGAAAATCAATCGAAAAAAAAACCATTCAACAAATATTGTTCAAATTAGAGAAAATTTTTAAATAATCGATTAAAAATTAAACTTTATTAACAACATATTTTAATGTTTATATTGAATTTCATTTACCTGAAAATGTATGCAACCGTCCGGAACTGTACTGTCATTCTTGATAACAATAAGTGGTGACTGGGGAGGTAAAGCAGCTTTCATTGCTTCTTGTACAGTACTTACAATATCATCTGAAGTAATTATCGCTTTGACATTGCTATTTTTTAGTTGTCTTCCAATTTCATCTGTAGATTAGAAAATAAATTAAAATTATATACCCAGTAAGTGAAGTAAAATGACTTATTAAAATATGCAAATTACAAAAAAGATGTTTTAAAAAATGTAATATTAGAATGAAATTATATTCATTTCAACGTATTCAATGTAAACTTTAAATTTTAAAGTTATGAAATCGTACGTTAGTCATCTACACACGCAGTAATATTACTTAAAACTTACTATTTTCTTATGAAATTGAATATATAGCATCTATGAAATCAAATTACACTAATATAAATAGTCTTATAAATAAAATAGAAGTCGTAATATTTATTTTTTTTTTAACAAAAAATTATATTTATTACTAGAAATTACTATTTTTATTATTAATTAGTGTATTTCGTGCTGTTTTGTAACCAAAATAATATAAAAATAGTAATCTTATCTACATAATTTATATAAGTGTAGTATCCAAATATAATCAAATTTTTTTAATTCGATATTACAAATTCAGAATTAAAATTCAAAAACAATTTAAAACTTATAACCATGTGAATTTCATTGGACAGACTAGACGAAATATTCAATATGTGACTTTTAAGTACTCTGATGGTCTAAAAATGTGTAATTCATTATGCATAGAAGTATTCATTAAATATTAAAAAGTACAATCGTTGCAAGTTGAAAGTTTGCATTTTAAATAAAATAATCGCTGAATGAATAAAAAAGTATTCATTTTGACTATACAAAATTTGTTGAAATCAACTGATAGCTTACCTGGTGTATAAATGGGATTAACTGTAGTTACAACTAAACCAGCTTCTAAACTACCGAGAAATGCAATTGCATATTCGGGTAAATTTGGCAATATTACTGCCATAACATCATCTTTTTTTAATCCCAATTTTTGTAAACTTCTTGCCAGATAATTTGATGCGTCTCGGGCTTCGGCCATTGTATATTTTTTTCCCGTTATGGCACATTCCTGTGGAAAATGTAAATACATGAATTAATGATAATAATAAATGATAGAATAATTGCATTATTAAAAAAATTATATTTGCTGAAGATTTAAAGTATAGATTTAGTTATTAAATTCCCAAGATAATAAGTTAAACGAAAAAAAGAATTAACATACCAGTACAACTTTGTTCGGATATTTATTCACATTTTTCCAAACATATTCATGCAGTGGCATTTCTGGATATGTCAAGCGATCACCATCAAAAGTAATAATTTTTTCGCCATTTGGACCATCAACTAACTTGGACTTAAACGTTGTTGCATACTTCAATTTTGAAACTAATGAAATTGAATTGTTCTCTAGCAGTGGTTTCAAGATTCTTGTATGTTTGATAATTGATGCCATTATTCAGACTCCCAAGTGAAAAATATTTACGTTGCGTCTTTTTTTCGTCAACTGAAATAATACGAAAAAAATGTATAGAATATGTATAGAATCGATATCACTCTCATCAAAATCCTTTCAAAATCTTTTAATCAGAAATAGATTTTCTATTTAAAATAACGACAAATAGATTTTTTTCATAGTAAAAAAAGTTCTTCTAAACTTTATACACATCAGAATCTTTTAGTTAAAACTAAAAGTATTCAGTTTTAACTAAAAAGATATATGAAAATACCAAAACAGATCTAGCATACTATGATAGTAATCGTCGATAATATCGACTTTGATGCTATCGATCTTTTATTCTTAAAACTTCGCAGTAGAAGATCAAAAAGTATATTGTTTTAAAATCTAAAGTGATATGTTTTGGATATTAACAAATTTAAAACTGTAAAAGGATTATTTCTAAGAGTAAAATAATCAAAATCAATAATAAATTATATGAATATCACAAATAATCGCAAATATAGGATTTATTTGAAGCAAAAGCAAAATAATATTGTTTATTGTACGGAAAAATTTGTGATTTTCATTCGTTGTTAAGATAAGAAATGGTAAGAAAATTGTTACACATGCGATCGAAGACAAAACAATACTGAATGATTAACGTAATATAATCATTACGTCAAATGCAGTTTACTTAAAATAAACTCTCCAGATATGCAACGTAACGTAACAGCTAAAAGTACAAAGGTTGAATGAAAAATAATGAACTTCAAATCTCCTCTTCACTTATCAATTAAACGATAATCTATTAAAATTGCCGATATATAGATGAAATTTACAGCTTCATTAAACTAATAACAATTCATATGCCGACTATGCTGTCTCAATTATTGAAGGTATATCAATAATAAACGGACAATAAATAATGATAAGTCTGTATATCTGCACAATTAAAGTTAAATTAATGGTTTTTTTTTGTTCGATTGTACTTGAAAATTACTTCTGGTAGTGAAGTACAAAGATTAAGTATACAATGTTTTAATTATTAAGAGCGCAAAGTAAATATGAATTAGTATCAATATATTTGCACTATCATTGCGATTGTGCGAGTTAGTCTTTGTCGCTTAAATGACTATACGGATTTATTCAGTATTTGTTAAGTCACAAAAAGTTGTGAATGTAAAATTATACTAAGTAAATTAAAATTCACAAAATCAAGTTCACTGTTTTAACATTACAAAATCACCACATTTTAATTGATGACAAACAAAATTGTCTTTCCTAGTACAACTTCTGCGAAATAAGAAAGGGGAATTAAATTGAAATCGAGAATATATATATATTAATTGAGATAAATATGATAAATGAAAGTATAAACGCCATACATTTAATTATATTGATATATGTATATGTGAAAATTTAAAAAAATTAAAAAAAAATAATGTTTCACTAATAATCAAATAAATTGTTCTTTTATAAAATTTTTTATGAAATTTTAATATTCTTTATAAAATAAATTTTTTAGGATATAAAACATAATAAATATAAATTATTTCTGTGTATAAGCTAATTATAAAATTATTAATTAATAAATTAAGTGCATTCAACTTAGAAAGTAACCACGAATTCCTTAAATAACTTGTTCTGTCATATTTTTTCATCTTTAAATATTATTAATCATGTTTAAATCATTATTGAAATAATTTCTAGAAATGAAAATAACGTTACAAATACATGATGTTTTATTCAATATTACTAAAGTATATAATTTTGCGATGACTTTACGTAAGTGCAAGAATTGGTAAGTATGACAAAAATGTCCAAAATTTATTGCTAAAGATAAACAAACAAGATGCAATTATACACGCCTTTTATAATATCACAAAAGTGGCAGATTTCACTGCTGATTGTATGACTAATGATAAAAATTAAAAGATATTAAAAATATTCATTACTTTGGTCTCATTTTTATTATTATAGATGTTAACTGTAACAATTATTTTAACTGATAAATAATTAATTCTTAAAACAGTCTATTGATTGTAATCTCCGCGATTTTATCGTATTTTTTACATTTGTAAAATCAGTACACGTTGACAAATAATACAGGAATTTTTACTGTTGAGTATATTAGATCTGTATAAAACAACAAACACACAAAAATACTGTTTTTATCAAGGTTTATTATAATGTAAACGAATATTTTTCTAGAAAAAACAGTATTTTTTTTTATTTTAACTTAGTTTGTAGTTTTTGTCTAAATTTGTTTTATGTTGATATTATCGCCAGGATTATTGGACTTTAATAAATTAATCGGTAATTAGTTATTACTTAGTAATTTTTTTTGTTTGTTGTCTCAACAGTAAAAATGCCTGTATTATTTGTCAACGTGTAAATCACTATTTTCGCAATTAATCCTAAAAAAACAAGTACTGAAGTAAAAGATAATAGTATAAAATATGAAATTATTGCGAGTCTATATTTATTATTTTCTTTTCTCCTACTTTTATTTCAATTTTATTATAACAAAGAATAATAGCAACAATTTTTACATCCTTTGTTGCGTTAAATAACTATTTTTACACATGAAGGAAACTGCGTGATGACGTACAAAAATTATTTTCCAGAGCAATGACACAGACGTTTTGTTATCATCAAACGTTATCACAATGAACCTCGACATCGATGCAATCTTTAAACACTACAAATTGTAAGAAAAAGAAACACTACAACAAACTATTGAAAAATACGCAATTTTTCTTTTGTATTATCTTCTTCAATCAAAATTATTTATAACCCAGTTCATAGTCGTATAGGAATATTGCACCATCTAAATAAATACAATTTATCAAAAAAACAAAAAAATTGAATAACTTATAAACATTGTTATCAGTTATCATTTTCATTTGATCAATTACTTTGCCATTTTAAAGTTTATCGCCTTGGAGGCGTGTCAGTTCATAGTACTTTGAAACGTGAAATCAGTTAAGAATCTCATATTACATTACGTATTTATCTTTTTTATTCCAAAATATAATTGTATGAGATAATGAATTTTTAATATCTTTAAATTCCCAACGAGATGAATTTCAACGCAAAAAAATATTTTATGAATTATCTATGGTATTTAAATTAACACGATATTTTATTGAACCTTTATATAGTAATTTACAAAAAATAACTATATTTAATTAATTACATCCTTTGTTAAATATTAATAAACATATATTTTAATATTTTTAAGGATAATTAAGGTAAATGACCCAGTTTATGTTAGTGTTCAAACATTTACATCTATTACAATGCAAATATAAAGAGAAACGTATTAGAATAGGTATTTTATAAATCTATAAATATTGTTTCATATAAAAATACATATTTGTACCCAAAAATATTTTGTACTTAAAATTATACTCAATATAAAGAACATGTATTGCAAACATTCCATATAACTTCAGTAATAAATATGCAATCTTGTAAACTTCATTCTTTATGTTAATAAGACATTAATTGGCAAACAAAATTTTAGAATAAGTTCAATTTATGTTTAATTTATAACAAATGTTTAAAGTAAAAATTACTCTTATACTAATACAAATTGGGACATTTATATTAAGTACAATGGAAAAATATTCCTATTTGCGTAAAAATTAAAATGTTCAGTAAATTTCATATCATGAAAATTCTATTAGTCATATCAGTTTGATAATACATTTAAATAATTTAGTTTTTGAAATTGGAAGGTTGTTTAAAAGATTAACAGTAGGTAATATGATAAATGTCATTTTTATATAACAAACGTTTAATACGTCAGCGTAAACAACAAATTATATATTTCTGAAGTGAAGCTAAACATAATAATACACGCAAAGCAGAATTAATATAAAAATTTATGTTTAACCTTCCGATGCCCAAGCTCAGATCCATAACAAAAGTGACGAAGCGGGGCGACTAGGTCGCCCCAGCCGGTTTTTTATTTATTCAAGTAATATAATGTTTTTTTACAAATATACTTTTATAATTAAAATATTATTATTATATTATAGACAACTCAACTATTACATTATAATCCCTTTGGCAACAAAAAAGGAACATTAAAATAATAGACATAATATCTGTAATATTCTGAACAATAACACTTGAATACATCACTCGCTTCCGGAACTATTGTTGCAAGAAACACATTTTACTGTTCTTGTTCTAATCGAGTGTAAAATCATTAATTAAATTAACAATTTTGGCTATAATTGGTCATAACTACGTAACATGTTTGATATATATTAAAA
>JABFPJ010005195.1:0-12528 GCA_022817425.1 Gryon sp. ZL-2020
TCCTTTGCTTCATCATTACTTCTGTAAAGATACATAGTAAAATGTGCATTGAAGTACATTTATCTTTTTGTAATTAGAAATGGCAGATTATCAGGAATAAAATCTAGTATTTATAATGGATTATTATCAAACACTGATTGTAAGATCGAATATTAATACAAGTGATTATCGATAATCAAATGTTATAAATATACATTAAATAATTTATATTTATATTCATAAATTAATAATCTTTAATTCATCATTATTAATTAATCATTTGTTCATCATGATCTTTAAGTCATAATTAAAAATAATAAAATATACATTCTTAATAATCAATGCTTAATAAAGAATAACGAACGTTTGATTTAGGATTCCAAGTTTATAATTATAATCATTGCTCATAAATGCATAACCATGAATTAAAGATTATGAATGATTATCATCATGAATTAATTAGAACTTATAACTAATCATTCTTTAATCATGAATTATAAAATAAAAAAATATATGATAAAGAATTAATGATTATTATAAGTCCGAAATCATTTGGTAAAAAAATGTATTTATCATCTTTTAAAAAAGTTATTATTTTTTATTATAAAAGTAGAAAATAGAATGACATGATATATAATAATATATAAATATGAAAACATAAATGCTATCACATTATAAATAGAGTTTACGCATAGAAAACATTTATAATACTTTTCTTTTATGGAGTTTAGTTCTTTCAGAATATCTTTGTTTCTGTTTGCCTCAACAACATTTGAATTAACAAAATTAATATTTTCTGTGGCCAATAATTCACGGCGTCTAGCGACTGGCGTATTCGGATTTGAATTTGGAGGAATAATTTCTCCATCAGTACTGACTTCAAGCGAGTCTAAATAATTTTTTGATCCTAAATGGGGTAAACAGAGTTTGTTTTAATCTAAGACGTTTGTATATAATGACTGATGTACTTTTTGAAAAAATTAATTAATAAATGTATATAAATTAACTAAATTTAAGATATACTTTTTTTTGTTTTTTGAAAATTTAGATATTCAAATGTACTGAAAATGTTTTATATTTGCATTTATATAATTCTTTAAAATATGCGTAATAGTTTGCTTTCATTTTAAATACATGTGCTATGATTATCGGTACAAGCTACTCACTCGACTTTAAAATGACTGTAACATCGTGCCATTTTTTCTTCCACTTGGCTTGAAAAACGCCTTTTACAGTTTCCTTAATATCTTCCTCCGGAATAACACTACTCGTTATAGGATTAGCGTTATTCCACAAAACTAAATAAAACGCCATTTGTAGTACTTATAATAATATTAATGATAAATATTCGATTTTTTTCTTTCTTTTTTATAATCTTTAATTGAAATTGTGTTACAACTTTGATCAATGTGACACGATTTGACAACGCGAACGACAAGAACAAATGCTATCGCTTTTTTTGTTATAAAACAATATTATTATGTTTATAAAGACATTCAATTTTTTATTCTATTTCGTGTTATTCAAAAATATTAAGAATTTTTGTTAAAAAAATTTATTGTGTTAAAATAAAATAATTTTATAGAAAAAATATAATATTTATATAAAAAATCATATATAAATATAAAAATGAAATATGAAGAAATAGATAAAAATTATTTAATTTATTTATTTATTTATTTAATTTCTAAAATATTAACCCATATAGCTCCGTTGATGCATTAACGCATCATATAAACATTTAGTTAGTTTAGTTTTCTAAAATTACCTTGATTCTAAGGTTTAAATATGTTTTACGAGTTACATTAATTAGTAAATGTGTATGTATCAATGTTTGATATATGAATTTATCAAAATTTTTATAAACAAATACAAGTGTTATTGCAAGCAAGAAATGTTATTGCAAAATTGTAAATATTTCGATATATAAAACACGAATCAACCCAAGAGTTACAAGAAAGTTTCCTTTTTTTATGTTTGGGCCTCAGTTATTATAATAATACTAGAAAGGACTAAGACTGACAGTGCCTGACTATCTCGAACTACTATTAATTGAAAGTCACTGGTACATTCAGCATTAATGGAGTTCCGATTTTCGAAGTCGTTTTCGGATTCTTCCAAAGCAAACACCATGAAGTTGAACTTTTTCGAGCTTTGGCCGTATATTGGTGAAATTCATGTCCAATAACCATGAATGGAGTTTCAATATTTGGAGGTATTTACACAATTGAACAATGGTGAATCTTGTGTCCAGCCAGCAAAACTTCGAAATTCCACGAACGAAGATCCGCGATTCATGAAATTCTCACATTTCAATAAAAACAGGAAATCCTACAAACACTAATAAAAATCTGATGTGTAATGTCAATTTACGAAGTTGATAAAAAATTGTGTTATTAATTTCTCATATTATTTTTATATTACAAATAAGCCTTACAAATATCTAATTATATGAAAAATTTTAAATTCGATAAAATATATTGAACTTTTCTATTAAAAACTCAATTATTAATTATATTATTTTATAATTATAATATTAATATTAAACTCCCGCGATTACCACAAAGAAGTGTCTTTAGGAAATTTATTTTCTAAAATTATAATAAGAAATATTTTTTCGTATATATTGAGATACACTACTGTCTCCCTTGATAACTTTGGTGTATACAAGGATAGCAAAACTTATTAATGGATTCATCACTTGATACTTATTTATTAATTATAAAATTATGGTAACCAGTATAAAATATTTCTTTTTATGTAAAGTTAATTTTAAAATATATTTTTACAATATACTCATCTTTTGTCATTTGATTGAAGCACAATATTTGAATCCAATAACTTTATGCGAACAATGACAATAATGAGAAACACCAAGCAACAGATAATCCACAGCACACTAATTACATCCATCAGAAGCTCTAAATGTTTCACTAACAGAATGGACCGCATCCAAAATGTCTCACAAAATGAATTCAATCCCCACTTTGGTTCCATTCATCCTAAAAAAAAATATTTATCCTAATAAATATCTATTTTAAACTTTGATTGATGAAGATGAAAAAATCAATTTCATCTTTGATTCTCTAAACTATACCAACTGTAAAATGATTTTAATATCTGATTCTGAAAATATTAACAGCTTTATATGGTAATTTAATTTTAATTAATGAGAAACATGTAATAGAGAAAACAAATTGGCTTATATATGATATTTTGTTTCAGTTTAATATAAAAATAAATAATATCCTCTTAGGTCAAGTTTAAGTGTTTTATAAAAATATTATTAAATCTTTAAAGTCAATCATATCTTAAACAAATGATAAATTATATTTTTAGCCGTTAAATCCTGGAAATAAAGTCAATATATATCAAACAAAATATTAAACTCACTTGGAAATAATTTTAAAAGCGAAAAATTTAGGTTCTTCTTCCATTTATAATTACAACAGTTATAATTTAAAGTAATTGAGAAAAATGTTTGAAATATATAAGTGGGTACTTATCTTGTTAAATAATAAAAAAATATTCAACAATCAATGTTCAGTTATTCAAATTGAACTGTTACTGTTGTATTGGAAATCGTTGAGAAATATAACCGATTGAAACTAGTCCCAAACAAGTCCATCTCAGGAGCACAATTCTAAAATTAAGAAAATCGGTGAAGAACTTGATCAGCCTTATTTAATCCTAAAAGAATCAAACTTTTTCAATTAAAATCGTCTAAAATTAGATCATAATAATACATATATAAAATTCACTTTTTGAACAATATGTAATGAATAATTGTAAAAAAATATGTTTATTTACAATATATAGAATAAAAATATAAAAACAACATAAAATAACATATTTATTTAAAATTGTAAGACAAATGTTTTAAATGAAATATTGATAAATATTGTCGAATTAGTTAGTGGAGGTTAGAAATGCAATGTTTATGTTTTTACTTATCGTTTCTGTAGCGATTGCCGGAACATTAATCTTTCTACCTGAACGCAAGACACAATACTCATCTTCTTTACATTGCACAATAATTAAAATCATAAAAAATAAATGTAACGTTTGAAAATGATTTCTAATAATGAGAAAATAATTACACTCGTAATGGTGTCTGAACATTGCCTTTTTATAATAACAGTTTATATTTTACAATTAGCTTAACTCGGCAAACCGTGGTGTGGCGCCACTTGTTTTACAGAAAAATTTATATTTATAGTCATAAATATATAAATAATGATTGTGATTGTTATCTTCAAAATATTAACATTATGTGAAACTATAATGTTAGGTGAAACTATATGCTTCTCAAAATACATTTAAAATATACAATTTCTTGCCGTTTTACGTATATAAAATATATAATCAGTACATTTTCTATATATTGAATATATATTTTTATAAATACATATTTAAAAAAATATATGCCATTTATACAATTTCTTGTTGCAAATATATTTTTTTTAGAAAAACAGATTTTATATATAGTTTGTAAGATGTGTTGTTGATCGTGTGGGTTGCTTTCGACAACCTACAATTTACAATATTTATATATACATATACATATAGACACTACCGTGTCTCTTGATATGTTAAAAATCATTACATAACGAAATATTTCCAATATATTTTCAATTCTGTTGAATAAGTCTTATTTTATCGTTAATATTAATCTTTAGAGGACGGGATGTCTTTTTAGCAAATTTCTTTAGTTTACGTTAGTTAAGTTTATTTAGCGTAAAAAGCGAAATAACTTTAATTAATTAAAATAAGTTATATATTTATTAATTCTAAGAAAATATAGTACAAATAATTTTATCGAAAAATAAATATTTAATAATATATATATATATATATCCAAATATATGCCTTTTTCAAATAAAAAGCGGAAATACGTAAAATATCCGTGATATATTCTTATATATATCTAGCGTGTATATAAAAATATATTTTGTCTGCAACATTTGGATATAATTTCGATTATGTGGATTACAACAAGAAATTTTTTGAATATTTTTTGAACATAACAAAGAATTTAATCTTCTTTTGTTATTATTTTTATTAAGTTTAAATATAAAAAAAAAGAATATTGGTTTACGTCTGATATGTCATACTTTATGTCACTGATAAGGTTTTCGTCAGATTATAATTGAATTTATAATTACAATTACGAAAAAAGGCTACATTTGTTAATGCCGAACGTGAATTTTTGAAAGATTAATTTCATTAACGATTATTGAATAATAGTTAAAGCGGATTAGAAAATGTCAGAAAGAAAGCTTTATGAAGATTTATCCCGTTCTTCAAAATATCGCAGATTAAAGAAATTATTTAACAATACAAGCGAAAGTGAACAGAATGATCTATCTTCAACTTCTGAAGGTACATATATTATAAAATTAATTGTGATACTAAGTCCTCTAATTTAATCATAACAGAATAACCTTCTTATCTCATATACGCAATAAACATTTTAATTTTTTAAATAAACGAGCATTTTTTTTAATAAACATGTATATATATGAAAGTATCATAATCGCAGATAATTTTTATATAGAAAAAAATATGATTAGTAAAGCTTAAGTAGAAAACAAATCGTAAAATAATAATAATAATAAAATAACAAATTTTATATATTTATATGACAAATTTTATAGCTTTTACAAAGAGATTGTGTTTGAGCATATGGATAGTTCCCTGGAAGACCCTCATATTTCTAATTTTTACTTAAAAACCTCACATTTTCAATTAATTTAACATTGAGAAGTGAGGTTCTTCCAGGAAGCCATCGAAATATATTTGTATAATATGTAAATAGATATAAAAATATTCTCAAAAATGTCAAACGTATTTAAATCGCGCTATACACTTATGAGAAAATGAAATGATACTTTAATACGAAATTAAACCAAAAAATCCTTGCTTGGATAAGCTTATCCAAGCAAGGATTCTTTCGTTTGATGAACAATACACTAAATATCAAATACTTAATTAATTTTAATATAAGATTTAGAATAACATATTATAAAGTAATTAAGTTATTTTAAGTATGAAGAAAACAACAGTAATATTACAAGACCTAAATATATATTCACTAAATAATAATGAAATGACAGCCATATAAATTATTCGTATTATAGATGATGCAACTGATAGTAGTATTTCTTCAAATGATACGAACAGTGACAGTGATGATCAAAGTGATAATGTTAATATTGATGATGATGAAGATCATGAAGATGATCATAATAATGATGGTGATTATGATGGGGATGATGGTGATGATGATGGTGATGAGGACGATAGTGATCATGATGGTGATGCTGGTGATCATGAGGATGAGACTGATGATGATGATGATTGTGATGCTGGTGATCATGAGGATGAGACTGATGATGATGATGATGATGAGGATGATTCCGAAATATCAAGTGAAACTTCCGACAGTGAAAGTGATTTGTCTGAAGAGGAGGAAGAATATGACTTGGATGAGCAACTTTACGATGGTGCTCCCTTAACCGTCGCTGATAGCATTATTGCTATTTTGACAGCTATGCTTCGCTATAAATGGTCAGCTAGTTCTCTCACAGGAATTTTACAATTAATTTGTTTGCACTGTGCTATACCAAATCGATGCAGAAAAACTCTTCACAAATTTCGAAAATCCATATCTAACATCAAATGTCCAATTGAACGAATTTTTTACTGCGCAAATTGCAGTGAAAAAATGGAAGATAAAGATTCAAAATGTAGTCGTTGTGTGAATTCAAAACTAAATTTTTTCATAAAATTTCCTCTCATACCACAACTAAAGAAACTATACAAAAGACAATCCTTTGTTGATAACATACATTATCGACGAACAAGGCAAAAAGAAAATGCTAACAATTACGAAGACATTTATGACGGTTTTATATACAAGCAATTTTGTGAAGAAGGGAAATTTCTTGCAGACCCAAACAATATTTCTTTTATGTGGAATACCGATGGTGTGAAAGTATTTAAATCATCTTCTTACAACGTATGGCCTTTTTTTTTAACAGTGAATGAATTACCCCCAAAATTAAGAAAAAAGAAAGAAAACGTAATTTTATTAGGGTTGTGGTTTGGGGAAAAGAAACCGGTCTCTAATTTATTTATGAATGAATTTGTAAACGAATTGCAACTTTTAGCAAATGGTATTAAACTGAAAATTTTGAATGTTCTCAATACTATTAAGGCTCGTGTGATTTGTGGAACATGTGATTGGCCTGCGAAAGCTCTCTTTTTGAATATGAACCAATACAATGGTCACTATGGCTGTCCGAAGTGTCTCGTAAGAGGTAAACGCGTTAACAGGGTGCCAGTTCTTCCTTATCAACGAAATCCCAAATTAAGAACAACATCCGAAACTATACATCATGCCAGTAAAGCTGTTGATAAGAAAGAACCGGTAAAGGGCGTTAAAGGTCCAACTGCTCTTGCGCTTTTCGTGTATGATTTTATAAAAACAACAGTCATAGATGAACTCCATTGTGTATATTTAGGCGTAACGAAACATTTAATAAAATTATGGTTTGATAGTGAAAATAAAAATGAAAATTATTCTTTGTTCAAAATGATCGGGTTAGTAAATAATCGATTAACATCTGTAAGACCTCCATTTTTTGTGAAAAGATTGCCACGAAATATTAGTGATTACAAATATTGGAAGGCTGTCGAGTTAAAATTATGGTTACTCGTATATTCACTTCCTCTTTTGTGTGACTTAATGATTCCGGATATATTTGAACATCATCAACTTTTAGTTTATTCGATTTATTTACTGAATCAAAGCAGCATATCACCTGCGGATTTAATTTTGGCAAAAGAACTTCTAAACGAGTATGTTAAAAAATTTCATCTTTTATATGGAGACAAAAAAATGGTTCCAAATATTCATTTGTTACTTCACCTTCACGAAAATGTGTCAAATTTCGGCCCCTTATTTATTACATCATGCTTTATTTTTGAAGATTTAAATGGCCAGCTTCGTAGTTTAATACATGGTACAAATCATGCGAGTTTACAAATTATATCCACAGTATCTTTATACATGGGTTTTGAAAATTTTAAGTCACATCATCTCAGAGAAAATAGTTGTACATATCAATTTTGCAATCAAATTGAAAAGCCAAACATTCGTCGAAAGTTAAATCTTATTTCTGATGGCATTTTTGTTATAGGTTTATATGCTAAAACACGAACGATTTCAACTTTAATTACTAACATTTTAAATTTTGAAAATATTAGATATGACAATGTAAAATTATTCCATAGATTATTAAAAGACGGTATCACTTTAAACGCTGCATCATATTCCAGAAATAAAAAAACCGATTCTTCATTTATATCGTTTGAACGGGATTCTGTGCAATACATTGGAAATATTATATTTTTTATTAAAGTTGAATCATGTAACTGTAACAGTAATTGCACTAATGGTCGCAATTGTAATAAGTTTTTCGCAATTGTAAGAAAATTTGGCTTTACAAAAATGAAAATGACTTCCTTTCGAAATACAGTAATTGATTGCATTTTTGATTGTTATGAAACCAACACATACTTATTATTGAATGTTGAATCCGAATTTTCCATTATGTTTTTCGTTAGAAATGAAAACAAAAATTATGTCATCAAGCCTACTAAAATAATTAGTGTCGAGTAATTGTTTTTAGCCACTTTTATTTCAACTTTTTCTATTTGCCTGCTTTCAATTTCTTTCTGTTTTCTTCAACTCTTTCTATTTGTAAGATTTAATTCCTATATTTCAATTGCGATAACTATTATAATTTATTGTTTTGTTTATTATGATTAATATAATCGGTTACTGCATGGTCGTAATCTTTAATATACAATATTAATCCTTTAATATACATTATTAATTAATATGGTTATAAACTACTAAATAAGATGCTGATTTAAGTACTGTTGTGATGTTAATGTTACGTAGAAAGTAAGTTCTGTAAATAGTAACTTAAAATTAAAAATGATTGTCAAATACAAAGTTTGATAGAGTTTTATTGAATGAAATTTTGCAGAACAAAAATATACATTATATTTGTCTTACTTCTTTGAAAACTAGTATGAAACAATCATCTTTTTAAAAACGAACAAGTTGTGCTTTTTAACGCGAAAAAACTATTGTAGTAAATATAAAATATAATATTATAATCAATGACTTACTGTATAACAATTTATTTCAGTTATTTGAATTTATTTCTTATGGATATTAAATTTAACACTTATGGATGAAAAATGATCAAAATTGTATCAACTTTATCATTATTCAATTTCATTTAAAATGTGTGAAATATGATTATGTTTGATCTAAATGTGAGCCAAAAAAGTCCAGTTTTAGTCTAGATAAATCAATTTTGATCTTCATTTCAATAAAATTTATTGTATTATTGTAATCTTATGATACTTCTCATTTTTATATAATACTAGAAACAATACAAAAATAATCAAAATTTGTCAAAAGTGATTAAATTTAATTTTAAATTATTTTATTTAACTCGAATTACAAAATTATACATAGTAGTTATCGAAATTGATCAAAATAAGTCTCATTCGTTTTATCAAATATGATCAATATTGGATCATTCGAATTTTATCGATTTTGATCAAATTTTACCAATTTTTTTTTTACTCGGGACCTTAATTGAAGCGTGATTATGTAATAAGTTAAATTTACATTTCGCTTGTATTTATGTGAATAAAAGTAACAACTGCGCAAGAAATAAGTAACGTGCAATTAAAATTAAAATTGAATTTACAATCAAAAGTTAAAATGCGGATACTGCAGTGACAGCTATAAGCTGCGCCGCTGCAGCTTTAAAATATAGTTGCTGAGATACTACACATAGATATGTTACACAGTCGGTAGTACTAGAAGCTATATAGAGCCCCCAAAAGCCGTTTTGTACTTTAGCTATAACGCGAAATATATGTACATATATATATATATGTATGTATTTATATATATATATATATACTTATATATACCTATATACACATATGTATAAAATTCATACCGCATCGATGTATGTGTAACATAAATAACTACTATATAAATACAAAAGCCACTGTGTTATATCCCGAATTATACTTTAGTGTGTGAATTACAATTCAAAACTAACTACTAATTTACCCTTTGCGTAGATATATATTTCTCTCTCTTAGCAAAATGCTGTTTTCGTTAAGAAAATATTGATTTAAATTCGATTAATGTTCTGTAATAAAAAGGATCATTTATTGTCCATACATTAAAACATATATGAACTATATATGAACTATATATGAACTATATATGGACTATATATGGACTACATATTGACTATACGTCCATCATATATGGACTATGTATAGACTATGTGTGGACTATAAATGGACTTTATATGAACAATATATAAGGACTATATATGGGCCATATATGGACCATATATGGACTACATATTGAATATACATCGATTTTATATGGACATATATGGACTATATATGCACCATATATGGGCTACTTATTGCATATATATCGATTATATACGACCATATATGGACTATATATTGACTACATAATGACTATATACATCGATTATATATGAACCATATATGGACCATATATGGGCTACATATTGCATATATATTATATGGACTATATATGGATTATATATGAACTATATATCGACCATATATGGACTATATATGGACTATGTATGGATTATATATGGATCATATATGGACTACATATTGAGTATACATCGATTATGTATGGACCATATATGGACTACATATTGAATATACATCGATTTTATATGGAACATATGTGGACCGTACATTGACCATATATGGATCATATATAGACCATATATTGTTCATATATCGATCATATATGGAATACATTTGAAAAGTACTAATGCAATGTCAAATATGGTTCATATATAGGAAATGTGCAAATATATATGGTCAATATATTATCATATATGGACAATATATGATCCTTGTTATATATGATATTTCTGTAAATGAAGTGTGTATTAAAGAAGTTGTATTTAATCCGTTGATACTTGCAAAAGGTTAATCTATGTATTATTTATGCGATGCATTAATACATTCAATTACGATTAGGATATGTTCTATGTAGACGTTTGCAGCATAAATTATCTGTTTGTGTACATGTTATACATCAAATTAAACTATTAATTAACGTAATGACAAACGTGATTAAGGGATTGCAGTTAATTTACGGATAAACGAGTTATTTCGTTTGTTAATGTTAACAATTTCACAGTCTAGTTTCTTTGTATATTAAGAGGATAGCATTAAGTGAGATATTGAAGTAAATCGATCTCAGAACCCGTATGAACAAAAACGTATTTTATATATGTTGAAGTATTGGATACTTTATTATATATTAAAGTTTATTTGAAAATGTCACTCATTTAAATATGAATTATTTAAATTATATTAAGAACATTTCTCACCATTTATTAAATAATTGATATAATATTTATTATATACATTATTTAATTATTAATTATGATTTATTACTTAATAAAATAATAATTGATAACTAATATATTTCTTTATATTAATATATTTTATTATATTTTGAAAAATATAATTAAAAAAAGTATCCTAAAATACAATAAAAAAAATAATAAAATCATAAAAAAGAAATATTAAAAATTAGAATCGCAATTTTTTCGTTACAAAAGCAACTCATTTTGCTAAATAAAAATCGTGTAAATTGCAACAAACAAATTTAATTAAAAAATTAATTAAAGTACCTTGGATCTTTAATAATTGGTGCAATGCGCAGTTTGGTGTTGAAAAAAAAAGAAGCGTCCCACTTTTGTAAATTTCGATCAAAGATAAACGGAAAATGATTTTCGCGCGCAGTAATTTTGTCCAATTTTTGTTCGCTTTAATTGTCTTTTGAATGAGAAATCAATAATTAACGATGCACTGATATTTCACGCGACAGCGTCATGCTTTATCTCGGTTCGTTCGGTCACTTGAAATGCACGTTTGGGTGTTGTTGATTTGACGGAAAAGCGACGATAAGAAACGGACGAGAAACTGAAGCAAAATGAAAATGAAGAAGAAAGTTGAAAGAAAGGATTTAAGAGAGAGAGAGAGAAAAAAGAAAAAATAAGAGAGAAAGAGAAAGAGAGAGAGAGATAAATAAGGAATAAGAGAGAGAGAGAGAGAAAGAACGGATATAGAAGTCGATAGACGAGTTAAAGAATGAGAGACGACGAAAGAAAGAAAGGGTTGCGCGATAAGAGGAGGTTGCGAATAAAGGCGAGCAGTACGTGCTCGAGTGGGTACACTAAGGCTTCACGCGCACCCAAAGAGGGAGGATAACTTTTCCTCACAACGAAGAAGCGAAACCACAAAACATCGTGCGACTTGCCGATCTTCGCCTCACTAACGGAAAGACTTGTTTTTTTTGTCGTATATTTATAAATATGTATGTAAATATACACATATATGTGTATGTGTTTGTATTTATATATATGTATATTT
>JABFPJ010005196.1:0-12528 GCA_022817425.1 Gryon sp. ZL-2020
CCCCTTACACTTTCTATTTGCTATTTAATGTTTATTATTTTAATTGAAAAAATCCAACTGTCCGAGAATCGATCCTGCGTCTCCGAGGTTGATAGTTTGCCGTCTTGTCCACTCAGCTACTCCAGTAGTTATAATAATTGACTTATCAAACCATATTTCAATTCCGCTTCAGTTTAAGTCTATTTTTCTTTAAAGGCCCTAGATAGGCAAACTTTTGTGGGCCTTTACAAAACCTGAAAATGCAACCTTAAATTCGATTTTCCATTAAAGGGCCTTCAAACATTCAAGGTACGCCTTTAAACATTTCTAGTCGGGTTGTTTTATTTTTTCTAAATAAGGCGTTTTCAATGAGATCAATTTATGAGATCAAATTATATTTTATATCATAAGAACATTTTATTGTATGAAATTGTTAAGGATCAACAGCACAGCAAAAACAAATGTTTCAATTTAAACGTTTTTGTAGCAGTTTTTAAAAATTTTGGAAGTGTTTTAAGTTTTAACCTATCTTTTTAACATTGGATAAAACGTCTAAGTGTTTTAAAATAAAACACTTATTTTTATAGTGAGATTATTAAATTCTAATGTATTAAATGTATAAATGTTATATTATAACTCATGATCAATTTTTTGCATTTTATGAGGGATAAACAGAGCTTCCAAAATATAGGATTAAATGCATTTTAATACACAAAAAATAAACATCGTTTATTTTTTTCGTATTAAGTTTTTTGTTTATTTAAACTGTACTAAGAATTATATTATCTATATAATTAATAATGAAATAAAAATATGAAAAAAATAATTTGAACCAGAAAAAAAAGAAAACCAAAAATGTAATGTTTATATAAAATAAAAATATTAATACAGATGTAAAAAATTCTAACAGCATTGATTAAAAAAATGATTGCGGCTACAAAAAAGGTGTTCATATCTAATCTATTTCGTGCAATGTCTCAAGATAAAGGTGTGTTTGAAAATCGCTTTGTAATGTCTAGCGATCAATAACAAGAAAGAAAACACCCGGTATGTAGAGATAAGTATAATAGCAAGAAGAAAAAAAGTAAAAGGATGAGGCAAAAAAAGCGCTCAGAGGTCTTCTTCGGAACCTACAAACCTTAGCATCTTCTGTCTTTATCAGTCTAATCTTCTGTCTTTGTCTCTTCAGCAATGTCCACGTACTTCCGTGTTTTCGTCTTTATTTAGTCTTATTGTATATCTATCAATGATTCTCAAATTAATTTTTTTGCTTTCGTATTATGTAATGGTTTATTATAATATCTAATTATAGCAACTAATTTCAATAATCAGTTTCGACAGCTTTTTTGTAGTTTAAAACAATAAATACAAATTTTTGATTCATATTTTAATATAACTTTTTTAGTTTTTTGCAAAATGAATATTGTTCACATGAAAATACTAGAAATACTTTAAATGTAAGTTCTTTTGTAAAGTAGCAATGAGATTCGGTTGCCAAAACCGCTGATGTCTTATGAGCAAAACAGAATACTTCTGACACTTTAACTCAATACTAAAGCCGAGAGATAGCCTCGTATAATCTTATTGATAAGAATGAGAGATAAAGTCTCGTGAGAATATCACGCGATGAGTCGAGTGTGTATAGCGCGTTTTTAACAATCGCTTGTCTGTTAGCTCGAGTGGACTATTAGTGAAGAAGAAATCACTAACGGGGATATATGAAATTCTTACTTCTTTAAATGCTATTTTTATAGCTAAAAATTTCAGTACTTCAATATCCAATTTATTTAAAAAATAAACGATTTTAAACAGTTTATACTTTTTAGTATCTTGTAGTTGAAAGAAGTAAGCAAGATTCATAAATAAAAACGACTAAAAAAATTTTATTCAAAAAACTATCTTAAAGCAATTATTCAAATAGCTGAAATAATAATTTAAATAGTCAAAGCAACAACAAAATAATAAATTTAACTATCCTCGTATCTCGTTGTGTTACTTCTGAAATGACATGTTGACTATGTTGTTTGCATAGTCGTATGAGAGTTTATCCAGAATCTGCTGGTATTGCATTAAACCTATTCCGTGCTTTCTCAAACACTGCGTGACTCATTTTCGGATGCTTGTTCATTGTTGAGATAAAACGATTCTTGGAATACCCCATCTATACCCACACAAATAACTGTTTTTCTGGGATTATTTCAGAATAATGCATTCTGAATACCACATGGGGGATGAAACATACGAGGGTTTTCATGTTTAAACTATAATGTTTGTACTTCTTAAGTGCAATTATAACGAGCTTTCGAATAATCAATTTGTTTAACTATGTTTTCACATTTTGTAAATAAAATAATATGTACGTAAAAGAAATTAAAATTAAAACTCATTTTATTAAATCAATACAATTGTTTTAAAATCACAAGAAAAATGTGATTTTCAATGTAGATATTTGTATTAATTTAGATTATTCTACATTCTAGAATTAGAGTTTTTGATAAATTTACGAATAAAAATTGCAATAATTAAAAAATAAAATTAATACAAATATTTTAATTCGAAAATGTATGAAAGTTGGACAGTTGGAGCCAATCTCAATCCATCAGTCGTCTGCTAACTTTCGATAGAAATACAATAAAAGAAGTGACCCTCCTACTGAATGCGATAACTCTTGTCCTCCACCGGGTGCTCTTGTCAAAAAACTACACCAGGCAACTTCCTTTTTATCGTTAAATATATACGCTTACTGAATAAATAGTCTGCACACAATTATATGAGAAAATGGGTACTTGGTATCAATTTGCTATGTCATGTTTTTTTAACTAATCATTTGATTTTAGTTTTTGTTTTCAAGTTCCAAGAATGTACTTCATTTTATATTATTCAACATTTTAATTCAATAATTATTTACGTTTGATATAAAATAATGCAATACAAATTTGATACATTAATTTTTTAATTTAAGAAATATAGATTAAACGAAACTTATAACATAAATATGACAAAATAATAATACTCCAATGGCATGCGTGTATTCATGACATATTACGGCATTTCTGTTTTGATTTTGCTGAAACGCAATGCAATGCAAACAATGCATTAAGTACGGGTTTCTAGTGAAGTTCTCGAGAAACGCGTAATTTTACGTATATTTCAACAAATTATATCATATTTTGCATAGCTGTAAGTGGTGCATTTATACTTTCAATGATGTTTATGACTTTATCCGATATTTTAGTTTGCAATTATAGGAGTACATTAATTTGTTATATTAATTAATTCAATTAGTAATTTTTGAGTATGCAACTAAGACATTGTTTAAATATTGTAAATATTAAAGATATTAGTGAAAATAACTAATACCCACACGATCGAAAATATATTTTCAAAATATATATAAAATATATTTTTCTGAAAAAATATATTTGCGGCAAGAAATTATATAAATGACATATATTTTTTATATATTTTCTACAATATATTTGTAAAAATATATAAAAAATATATAAAAAATATATTGTTTCTACGTAAAACGGCAAGAAATTATATATTTCAAATATATTTTGAGAAATAAATTTTCATCTCTGTGGGTAATTAATTAATTTTTAAGTATTTTTTTTCAATTTACAAAAAACTTAACTTACAAGACAGTAAGAAAAAAAATTGAATAAAGAGAAAAATGCTTCGTTAATTTGTTTATTCAGATCGTCAGAATAAACTTTCAGATAGAAAAAGTTATACGTAATATTTTAATAATTAAAATAATTATTTAAACAGTTCAACTAATGATGAGATAATTAATTTGACCACTTATTTTTCTGAGTGTATATATTCTATATTCTCATAGAATATGTCCAGAGATTCTTTCTTAGCAACGGGTCGATATACGAGACTTCGGTGTTACGGGGGGTGTTCAGGGACAACCATCCCCAAAAGACGCCTAAACTAGCTGTCAGTTCCACCCCACAACTCATGTCTGTGTTCTATCTGCAACTGCGTCGAGATAAGATATAATTTTGTTACATTATTTTCGATTTCTGGATCAGAAAAGATTCCAATCAATTCATCGAAAATCTCACATTAAAGCGAAAATGAACAGAAAACAATATAAAATACAAAATACATCTTAAATAAGTAGTTATAATTTTTTTTTCAACTTTAATTTTCCTGAAATAATTCAGCGCGAAAAATTGATAACTAATGTTACATGCTTTTTGTTTAACGTATAAATTGAAAAAATATTTATTTTCCGATATTTTGTTGTTACATACAAAATCATACAATTTTCATGTCAACGACCGACGCCGTATACTTGGATCCATCTGGGCGTTAATAAGCATCAATTAACACCGGGTTCTTTTTTTCTGCGGAACACGTGGTCCTCGCCGAGTTGGTCAAAAAGCACTCCACGGTCGACGCGTTTTTAGCGCGTCTACGGCATTTCCTTCTATTTATAAGCAACGAGCTTACAATTGTATATACAGACGCGAGAAAATTACGCAGATTATGAACATGTTAATCGTATCAAATTTATTGTCGTCAATGTGCGCTAATTTAGTTTATACTTATCTTATTAGAAAGGAAAATTAAAATTTCAGAATAAATGCTATTAATTGTAATTGAATTGAACAGTTCGCTCCAAGTTGCGGCAAATAATATTTACATATAAATTATTGGCTGTTTCGTCGCATAAAAGCATGTTCATTCGTTCGTTTTTATGAAAGAGAAGAAAAAATATTGAAAAACATGATAAGCAAATAATTCAATAATCTGGTATATGACTAGCGAAATTAACATACTTTATCTTAAACATATGCAGTCACATAAATCATCCACCAGCCACAAAAGTATGTAGATTAAGTCATAATACAGTTCTGTTTTCTTGAATGAAGATTTAATCAATAACAATTGATTAATTATTTTTTCTGTGTTAAAATGAACGTATATAAAAATAATTATTCATACTAGTAATAATCAAGCAAAAAATACGTGTATCTTTTTCAGACTAGATTTTAATCGGAAAATGTATAATCTCAGTCTAGAAACTTTTTAACTCAAATAAACCTACATTGAACTTTTAAATGAGAAGTTATATGTAATGTTTGTTGTTTATATGGTTCCATCAGACTTTCCGATTATAAATATATGAAGACAAATAATAGCAAATAATTGGAAAGCGTAATTATATTAATAAAATAAAATTAATAATAATTTAGATTTGTATTTAAACCAAAAGTTTAATTATTTATATTTTTAAGTAAAGTATCGAGGAAATACGGAGAATAAATTTCATATAAATACCTAGTTTTTTAAATAATGCAAGACCAATGTAGATAAATATACAAAAATTACTGGATACTTTTGTAAGTTTTATACGAAGGCGTTTTTCAAAATATTTTCTGTAAAATATAATCGCTGAACAATTTATCGATTTTCAAACAGATTTTAGTGACAAAATATTATTTCTTTCCAGAAGTAAATGTTTAATGTTGCTTAGTTTTTTAAGTTTAATGGTTCTTAAGGTGCTTTCCTCGTGAACGACCATATATTTAAGGATTCAAAACTAATTCACAATAAAAAAGAAATTTTGTTACTACTACTTCTACTTTTTCTATAACTTAATAGAAATTTATTATTACTATTTTTTCAATAAAAGATTTTTCTAAGGTCTTTTAAGTTGCTTTTCTGTTTCTGCAGTCAAAATAAATTTTGTAACATTACAAGCTCACTTGATTATAAAATTATTATCAAAAGTTATATAATTTAAACAGACAGACAAATTTAACGGCATACGATGCCGTGAAGTTTGAAACCGAGTGATCTTGATTAATACATCATCATAAAGAGTACCTTTTAAATGTATATTTCTTTTAACTGGTATTGTGAACAGCTTTCGTATTTGTAGGGAAGGTCGAGTGGAATTCTGTTATATACAGTTTTAACAAAAATTATTGTATTTTACATTGATTTCTTAGTATTAAAAAAAATTAAGTAGCAGCCCCGAAAGAAAAATGTATTTAACAAAATATGATCAGAAATTGATAAGTACTCTAAATCATATTTTGATAAAAAATTAATCGAAAAATGAGACAATATCTGATCATTATTTAATCGAAACATGTCAATATTTTTTGATAGCTAAAAAACAAATCTACGTAACCATTATAACTTCTTTATTTATTAGTTGTTACAATATAATTGTAAAAACGCAAGAACAACATTAACAAATGGTTTTTGCATTCTGAATCAAAATATATGAAAAGTGTAACCCATTTTTTATATTTTATTTTATACTACAAACAAATACAATAACTATTTGAATTCTCAGAATTTTTAATAGAATTCTTTTTTTTTTTTTATATATTGGCATATCAACATTTCTTACATAAAAGGTTACATCTCAAATTTTGTTTATAAAAGGACACATTTTCTATGTTTAAACATAAGAGATGTATCCTTTGTACAAAAATGAGATATAACCTTTTACGTAAGAAGCGTCGATATATTATATAATTTCAATATAATAAATAATGGAAGTTTGAACAAATATACAAATTTTTGAACAAATATACAAATTAAAAATTAATAATGCAATATTTTATGTAATATCTAGCTAAAAAACTGTTTGAACAATAAATAAATATAATATGACAAACCAACATTTTAATGAAAATTCTGATTTCGTGTAAGAAAATGTCTTGCTGTGAGTCACGTTCTGCGTCTTCGAAATAATGTCTCACAAATGGAGACGCTTATATCATGTTCTACAGAACAAGACACTAGAAAAATAGTTCTTTTAGCGATATTTTTAATTTTTTAAACAGTTTTTCCTGTTTAAACTTTTCTCGAAATATAATTTATTCAGATTAAATAAAATGTAAATTGTCCAAAAAATTTGCTTGTTACTTAAAGTGTTAATGTTTTTTTATTTGATAAAATACAGAATAATTATGTGAGATATACACAATTAGCTTGTAAAATAAGAATATATTAGATTCGACATCCTCTTCAATTCAAAAATTAGTGTTTCATTTACAGACATTCTTAATGATTGAGATACCAAAATTGTGTCACTTGTTCAATTTGTAAAACGTTTTCCGCGTCTCAAATTGCAAAATAATATACATTTGCTTTTGTAGTGTTACAATATATATTTGTTTATATGTCAAAAACAATTAGATAAATCAGAACACAAATACACTAAGAGAAAAAATATATAAAAAATTACTAGACTCTGTAGCAATGTCAGGACAAAACAAAATAATATTAAGAAATTACTAGACTTTTTAGAATTAATAATTGTATTTTCAATAATATTTGATAAAATTTTCTTAAATTTTTTTGCAAACACAGCAATTATTACGTAAAAGTCTAGTAATTTTTTGATAATACTTGGTTTTGTCCTGACATTGCTACAGAATCTAGTAATTTTTGATATATTTTTTCTCTGAGTGTAAAGCGTTACGCTACATTTTACACAGTAAAAAAAATATTTAAATATTTACACGATTTCGTGTAAAAATACAAATTAATGTCTAAAAAGTGTTAATTGTACACCGATCGGTGTACCAACAGCCAATCATAATTATACTTTATATATATTTACACCTTTGGGTGTAAAAAATTACATCGAAATTTTTACACTTTTACACTGGCATGAGATTTTTTTTACTGTGTAATAATATACCAAATTTGTCTTAATGAATGACCAAATCTTTGTAAATGAACTTTTAGTTCAACATATTTGTAGGTTGCGTTAAACAAGTTCTCTACTATTTTAGAATAAAAATGAAATAAAACCGGAGCATTTTGTAATTAATAAATCAGTCCGATCGCGCAGAAAAATGATGTCCAAAAAGTGATTGTGCTGTTGATCTGCGGTAATGAAATCCCACGCTTTGTATTCAAACGCATATCTTGCGCCAATAATGCGGTCTTGTTTGCATCGCATTGTCTCATTAACTTGGAGCAGGAAATCCGCCGCCGCTATAACAGGTTAGGAATCTAAAATCGCTCACAAAAGGAAAAACAGGTGTGGAGAAAAAAAAGTGTTCCGGCCGCGCCCTTAGTATACTCGAATTTACTACGCCGTTCACGTTTGCGTCTGCATAAATCTTTGCGCGCGACGTAAACGTGCATCCACGCACTCGCGCATTCACTAGCTCGTCCGTTCGCTGGCTCGCGCACGCGTAATTGCGTTAAAATGTGTAGCCACAAAGCGTATAAGCAACTGCATCATAGATCGGACCGTGCATACCGAACCTCAATAATGTTTATTACTGTATACATTATTGTGACATGATACACAATGCTGTAAATTAAATGTGTGTTACATTTCTTTTTTCCCGACAATCCGTTTCATGCACCAATTACAGTACCTTCGAATGCTCTATCCCTAGCGAAACGGTTACGACGATTAATCGTCGCAACAACGTCGTAACATCGTCGTTACATTAAATATTAAATTTTCCAACAGAAATAATAGAAGAATATGTAAATTGAAACAGAAAAAACATATTTTTGAAAAAATTCTCTTATTTCCATGTTTTTAATCTTTCAAAAATTTAAAAAAAAACTTCAAGAAATTTCAATTTTCTAATTTTTTAAATATTTCTCAAACTTTTAAAAGTTTCAAAACATTTTTCAAATTTTCGAATGTTTTTAAATATTCATTAATTTTTTCACATTTTCAAATTTTAAAAAATTCATGAAATATTCATAGTTGTGGAATTTTTCAATTCTAAAACATTAGTCGTCGTAACGTCGTCGTAACATCGTCGTAAATATTTCGCTAGGGATGCAAAATGTTATAATTACAATATTGTATGTGAATCCTTATTAACTTAAAAGAATCTACCAGTAATACGTGTTTTTGTTTTTATAATGTAAAATGTTTCCAGCAACAAACTTAATATACATAAATTTGTTCAAAATTTGATAATCGCTCCGAACATTAACCGTATTTTACATTATTATAAATGTGTATATACACGGAAAGTCATTTGTTATGACTGCATTGTTAATAATAACAATGTTGGAACGATAATTTTAATAAAAAATGTATATATCTGTGACTTGAAGGAAAAGCTAATTAATTTCACTTATCTAAATATTGAGAAAAACACGTTTGACAATTTCAACTTGCATTCAAACATATGGAAAAATGATCCATTTGATCTTTGTATTTTTTGATAGTACTACATTATGATAAATGTGGACTCGTAAAACGGAAATATATATACAATTTTTAATGACTAAAACTGTCATCAATTCAATTTTGCCCAAAAAATGGAATTAATCGGATTATCCTTTAAGCCACAGTTGATATAGATATATAGTTGTCTATTGAAATTACAAAATTAACAAACCAAAGCTACACATAGGATATATATTTATATTAAAAATTATTGTAATATGAATGTTAAAAACCTCAGTAGAAATGGAACCGAACGTTCCACATTATTGATATGGCCCTAATCTGGCGTGCTATATTCTAACCGCAATAATGGTCCGAATAGGACTATACTAGGATTTCTCAAACTTTTTTCAAAATATGGACGTCGTTATCAAGGCCAAAAATAGCTCCGATGGGAAATTCTAATTTTCAAATCAGGCTATAACACGGCTATAAACACGGGAATTGACATCGGGGCCTGACCAGGTGACCATATAGTATCCACACCTTGATTCTTGATAGTCGAAGTTATAAATGAGTAGCAATGCTTACACAGAAACAAATAATCTCATGTTATAAAAATAATAGGATATATAATAAATTTTCATATTAAATTATTTAAATGATATTATTAAAGCACACAATATTTTGATCTTTTAGTCGAAAAATATTTTATTATTAGACGTGTAGTAAAATTTATTGTATTATAATTTTCTGTGTTGCTGTATGATATATACAAGAGCTTCAGTAGTTCAGAGACTAAGTTGTGTATCTGAGAATTTGAAGAACGTGCGTTCAAATCCTACATTTAGATTTTCTTTCATTAATTGTGAAGTAACCAAATCGGGCCCAGACCAGGATCCAACATGGTTATTCTTAATTTTCAATATTTTTAACTTTTAATTTAAAAACTTTTAATTTTTAAGTTTCTCTATTGGGGCCTTTAAGGGCCTGGCGTTACACGCATATGCGATATCCCGTCGTATCATATCAAATTATATCAATACCTGATTGGGTAGCATTGCTTCCATGTTAAGACAAAAATTCGTTCCGATTTCATTTTCTACCACAAAACTTTTGCAAGTATTTATATTTTTTCGCCTGAATACAATTTGCTGAATATATTGATAAAAAAAAAGAATCAAACTTAATCATATATATTTATGTATACATTTAAATCGAATAGCTGCATTTATTTTATTAAAAAATCTATAATTTTGCTTTTTTGCTTGAATTTCAAAATAAAGCCTAGATGCGTGTTAACTCGTTAAAACCATACAGTGCAACGTACGCATTTGACGGAAACATGTAATCACAGTATTTATATGATTATCATATGTCCCATACTCCGAGTAAATTTTCTGGAGATATTCAAAGGAAAGTAACACGAAATAAAATGCAGGTTTTTGACTCGAGTAAATACTAAATATTACACTGTAAAAACAAATTTGTATTTTTAAAGATTTCGTAGCAGCTTTTAGAACTTTGGAAGTGTTTCAAAATTTTAATACAAAATATGAAATTCTAAGTACTAAATACTGAATACTAAATACTAAATACTACATAATAAATACTAAATACTAATCGTTTTTTTGAAACCAATTAGGGAAATTTTATATCAATTACATAAAATAATTTTGTCATGTATTACGGTAGTCCTAAGAGAATGGAATATCGAGAAAGCAACACTGAAGAAAGGTTGAGACGAAAGATAGAAGGGATTAGGGAACTAGTTGGACGTTCTTACTAAATGGATGTATGTGTATTAGAGAGACTACATTATACCGGCCGACCTGTTGCAACCCCTCCCTCGTCCCTTTATTCTCAGTCTTCCGCGCACACCCCTAACTGGATTGCCCTCAACTATATCTCTACTCGACCCCGGTACTCATGCGGCAACATCTTGCTCTCTGTGTGGATAATTGAGGCGTTTTCATCTCGAACTATCTAACTTCTTTCCACCGTCTACGGCTATATCTTTCACATTCTCTCATTTCACCGTTCATTTTCGTAATGTATCTTCTGTGTCATATCCTGTATTTGTGTCTACACAAAAATGTATAAATGAAATAGGCTCACCATTTTATGACCATTATTTTCTGCTTACATTTCATTCTTTACACCCAGTAAACCAGAATTTTAACTAAAAGCTATCTAGATAATGATTTTTACTAAAATCTCGAAATAAAATATATCTTAGCATCCCTAGGAGAAAAAGCAGTCTGGATATAGTATGGATGCAATCTGGATACACTTTGCCAGACTATATCCAGACTAATTTTTCCACGCGGGATTACATTCGTAAACGAAATTTAAATTTAATAAAAAGATCTCCTTAGATGAGATCATCTTGCTTCCGTAAAATGAGCTACCGATTTGAATAAATCGGTCTGTAGAAATATATAGACGAAATACACGAGCAGATACTCTCAAAAGTAATACAAATATATAACGTCTAACGTGAATAAAAGATAACACGTTATTGAAAAATAACCTTTAATTTTCGATACTGTCAGTGCTGTTTTTCAATAGTGACAGTCAGGGGTGCCAGCAAAAAGGATAAACGATCGCTAACTTCGATGTTTTTGTTTATAATATTAATTTATTACTGTACGAACAAAATTTTACCAAAAGATTTTTCATCCAAAAACATTTGTCTGAAATTAGACATTTTAATAATAACCTGTACTTTAAGTATATAAAATGCAAAATTTATAAGAATATGAAAACAGAAATAAAAAAACTTGAAAATATGCTATTTTCAATTGAATGTATACTGTTTTAATAGCATTATGGATCCGTCCGCAAAAAAGCATCAAATTTTCCTCTGCAAATTAATAATTTATACAGAAAATAATGTAAAATATTACTAAAATACGTTTCATTTCTACTGTTTTTCACAACAAAATTTGATGAATTTTCGCTGATGGATTCATAATGCTACTAAAAACAGTATAAATTCCATTGAAAACAGGATATTTGCAGGTTTTATGATTGTCAATGTACGTAAACAGTAAAAAATTCCTTGATTATATTCTTACTTATGCGTGTAAAAATAATAATCAAGAACGTTGCAGCTCCCCCCCCTTGTAACGTAAAATATAGTTTTCACCATGGGAAATTAACGTACATTCTTTTTTCGAGCAAAGTTTTTTCTTGAGGCGAAGACGAGGGTTGTAATCGCGAGAATAGTACAATTTTATCTCCCTTGGTACAAAGTATCTCTTTGGTATTTGTTGGCGATTAAGTGCACACAGGGAAATTTTTTGGAATAATTACTATAGTTTACAGCAATGAGGACACACCAAGCATATTTTTAAATTTATTCCTGCAACTATGGGAAAATTACTTCAATAAACTAACAGATACTTTTGAGG
>JABFPJ010005197.1:0-12528 GCA_022817425.1 Gryon sp. ZL-2020
ATTTTATATATATATATATATATATATATATATATATATATATATATATATATATACAATTCACCATTCACAATTAATGTTGTGATAACAATAATGTTTATAATAATATTAATCTCTTTTTTCAGTATGCAATGAATCCATTTTATAAAATCAACACTCCGATTAAGTCAGTTGGGTTTGAAAAGAAAGCTCAGTTGTACGGCAGAAAGTATCTAACAAGTTAAGATGTTCTTTACTGTATTGCTTGAATGTTGATTGTATCATATTATTAACATGTCACGTACGGCGATGCGAAGGGGCTAGCGACATCATGGGTCGGCAGTGAATTTAGTGACAGAAACTAATGAATCCACAATTTTTATTTTTTATTATTTATAATTATTCATTAATTTGATTATTGGAAAATAATATTTATCAAATAAAAGATAATCCTTAATATTATAAAAAAATATGAATAAAATTGCATTATTGGTTCACTTCTAATCTGTAATTAAAGAAACCGTACCAATATTGACACAGCCGTACATGACAGGTTAAATAATATATACAAATATATAATATATACAAATATACATTATATATATTGTATATATTATATAAACATAATTTTATGTAATAAATTTTCGTTACTCAGCCATGAAAAGCACTTTTCGCTCTTAGGAGAAAATCGAAAAGTGTATTTTTCGTTCGAAAAGTTTTTCCTTCCCTTGTAACAAAAATATAGTTCATACCATGGAAGACAAACAGAAATCCTTTCCTCGTGCGAATACAAATCTCGCGTTCGGCTCGGATTGTAAACTTTGCACGAGGTAGCGAATTTCTGTTTGTGTCTTCCTTGGTATTAAATATACCAGATGTATATAACAAACTGTAAATATTGATATATATATTATCATTGAACATATTAAATTATAAATATTTCTTATATTTAAGTACGTGCATTTTGTATAAATTAAGAATATATTTTAATTAGTAATATTTAAAAATGAAATAAACAAGTTTAACAAAATAAAATCATAGATTATTTTATAAATATCATATATAATAATATTATACTGAGTAAATGTTTGAAGTTACTTTATTTTCTTTAACTACATTGAGCAGGTTAAACACCAATTTATGGTGTATTTAAAAAAAAATTATAAAAACTTTACTATCTGGTGAGGAAAAAAAAACCTATGACTGGCGTTTCGTCAACAACTACAGGTGAGAATCACCTAAATGTCAATAAACTTTAACCTCAATAAACAACATTTTACTAATACACCAATGTCTGGTGTAAATTAGACTGTTCTTTGGAGTTTTATCGGCTCAGTGTAATTACACAAATTTACTTTAAAAAATTTTCATTTGTAAAAATCTGAATTTTATTTAAACATTTTCGTTTTTTATGCTTTTTAACATTTTGAATAAATCATTCATTATTTACATACAATAATCTACAAAGTATTCAAATTAATGACTAGTCTTCATTATTAACATTTATTTGAAATTGAAATAAATATAATACAAAAGCTTGAATCAAATATAATTACAAAAGTGGCAACTTTTGTATATTCTGTCTAAACCACATCCATCCAGTAAGTGCGGACAGTGAATACCAAGTAATAATATAACTCAAATGTTCATTCCTTAATACAACACGTGTTTGTCCACCTATTGGTCCACCCTCTACAGTACTTTCATAATTTGCTTCCAGATAAATTGGTTCTGCACCAGTCATTTTTGCCATACCATTAACGTCTCTGAATAATATAAATAATAATTTTTATTTAATTTAGTTTAAAGCTGGTTTTCTCTATTATATTTTGCAAATTTTTGCAATAAATTAAACTTAACATATTTTTTGATATAATTAAACATTTATATGTATAATTGAAGTTACCTGTACAACCATACACCCATTTCCGGTTTATTATGAGCAACAAATGGTGGTCTATTTTCATGCAATCTTACAATTCCTGTTAATTCAATCGTATCCTGAATTTGTGCATGTTTTCTTGTTTCTGGATTTCTTTTGCTCCGCGGTACCCATCCTCTATTTACAAGAATTGTTAAACTGCAATAAATGTTTGATTAATATTAATATCAGTATAAGAACTGTAGCAGTATCTTTATGTATTAAAAAAAAATATATAATAAATATTACTCTCTATCTTCTAGTTTGAATGGCGTAACAACCATATATCCTTTGGTCATATCACTTGGTGAAAATAAGCCGACTTTATTTTCAGTTTCGGCTTTACCATCGAGTATCAAAGTTCTTGGACCAACTGTAAATTCTTTTTCATGAATAAATTTGCCTTTAACGCGAACTGGACAATACTCCATATTTTGCAAATCCTGTAAACTGTTTAAATAGAAATTAAAAATTGTGTTTTTTATGGACATTTGTGTATAATATAAAAGAAGTTGTATTTACTTTTCAGGCAAAGGTACGGGAGTTCTCTTAATTCGTTCTGATAACTGGTAAAGTAAGTTGTTTTTCCATCTACGTCTCTTTACTTGCCAAGTTCCAAGACAGAAACATAGAATTGGTATTCCCTAAAATATATTTTATATTTTAATTGTATAATATTAATAAAGTATAACGAAGAAAATGAAACTTTTGTATACCACTAACGCATATCCATATACTGAAATTTTATCAGGGTCGCGTTCCTGAACCTTCTCTTTAACATTAACTTTTCGCATTTTTAAAAATTCCTCTCGACTAGTTATTACTTTTCGTCGGCAAAATAATTTTTGAACATTGACATTAGATTTCAACAGATTGCGAGATGTTTCTGTTGAAATGTATCTTTGAATGGTTGTGTAAGTTAAAACAGACCGAACACTGTTCATTGAAGAATACATTATTTTACAATCACAATTATTTGATTTTTAAGTATTTTCCTATTAGGTTAAAAGTGGTTCTCCAAAATTATTAATTGATATAACAAATCACACAAACACTTTCTGACAATGATGTCAGAAAGCAGAAACTAAGACATAAAGTTCCCGGCCTCACTTCTTGGACGCCATCTAGCTTCAGATCGTAGAGTTAAGCTAAATCAGTGAAGAAATAAAGGAAATTATATATTTTTGTCTTAGCTATTTCACGAATCCTGTGTTACACTTTTATTATTATTATAAATGTTAAAACTGCACGTTTTACTCAATGTTGGGGGCCACCTAATCTGGTGTAAACACACTAACGCTATCTCACAAATAAAAATCACTATGTATAACATAGTAATAGTAGTATATCAAGATTTTAAAGAAAGTAAAGCACATAATACATTATAATTTACATAATTTCTATTTATTATTTTATATACTAGACTAGATACATTACGCGCTACGCAATTCACATTGATAAACAATAGTAATTACCTGTTTATAAGATTAAATTGAAACATTTTTCTTAATATCAAATTAATTTAGTTTTAATAGCAAAATAGCATTTCTTTTATATAGTATTTATATATGTATATGTGTTATAGATATAATTATATATAATTATAACATCCATTATACATTCTATTAATAAAAAAAATCCAGTATTTGTAAATCAAATAAAAACATTTAAAGAAATTTACAAAATTAGAAGACTTAAACTTGATATTTGAATAATAAATACATAGATTGACAGAATCTTCAGGTAACAAAAATTGTTCAAATCAAGAATACTCATTAGAATAAAAGCATTTCATTTCAAAGCTAATCGAAATAAATGTGAAATGACAAGTCAAATTATGAATTTAAACTATTCCGCCAAAAAGAACCAATCAGAAATGCGGAATGCTATGCGATCGAACCAATGAGAATTTCCTGTTTCGATTCGATTCGATGCAGACTGCAATATCACCGGTCATCTGTTTTTTCTCTCTAACTCTTTTTTTGGACTAGGATGGCGATCTAACTGCAGATAATATGTCAAAATATATATATTTTTTTGTTAAATTGCTACAGGTCTGATATCTTGAGAATCGAATGCCAAATTGCCAATATGCAAAAATATGTATATTATATATCCAGCCACTTAAATACTAGCGCCACCTACAACTTATGCACACATAATCATATAAGATACACATATTTTTTAAAAATAATAAAAGATATATTACATTATAACTTCTTAACAACAATTATTACCAATTAATAATATTTCTTAATTAATAATATGTTATGCTGGTGTCGTGCAAAATATAAATATCATCATCATAGAAATGTCAAAGCAAAGTGACAATAATTAGTTCTGAAAATAAACACTCACGTCGTCAAGTCGTCACTTGCAATGTTTTCTACGTATGTTGTTTTACAGTAAATAAAGGTTATTCCAGAAGTTTTTTGTTAAAATATTATCATCTATGTATGATGACTATTGTCATATTAACTTTTAGAAATTTAATTTAATCGGGTAGGGTTTTGTTATCAATCATGTTTGGTAGAAAAAAAGAAGCTCCAAAAAAACCAAGACCCGTTGGCAGTCTTGCTCAGGTAATTATTAACTATAATAAAATGTATCGGAGAGAATAAATAATGATGATAAACATTAGTCATTTTTTATTATTAGTCGTACATTCATCATTTATTGGTGATTATTCAGTATGATTAAATTAAATATTTCAATTATTAGAAATATTTCTTTTTTTTTCCTTTTAGTATGGCATTTTTGAAGTACCTGAAAAAATTGAAGATTTAGGTGGATTCAATGATGATGATGAAAATGACGAAGATTTGGAAGCCGAACTTGCTGCTCTTACAGCGAGTGATAATCCCGTAAGACCGGTGCGACGCAAAGGTAAATTGAATTGAAATATCAAATAAGTCCATTTAATATTCTTAATCAACAAAACTTTATTTATGTATTAGAAACAACATGCCAGTATGTATTGTTAATGTTAACTTTCTAACAAAAATATATTTATTCATATTAATATATTAGTAATATTTAATAAACTTAAATTTATCAAAACTCAAATAATTATTAAAATTTATCCAAATGATTGATAGATAAAAAATAATGGTTTGCAATTTAGACAGAAAGAAATTATATATACTTTTATTGAATTTATTTAGCCCCATCAGTTCCAAAATCAAACTTAGATGCAATGATTACTGAAAGTTTAAAAGACGTAGACGAAGATGATGACGATGATGACGGCGAGGATGATCCAGATTTATTGGTACAATTATTATAATCATAAAATATTGCTTAAATTTTATATTCTAAAAACTCAATTCATATTATTAAATATGAATATAAAGCGTATTTTAAATATTAAAATTACTTTAGTTAATTAATTTATTTGTAAACTTTTCAAGGCTGAACTCAACGCAATAACCGGAGACGAACCAACTAAAGAAGATACGGATATGGAATTGCCGGAAGCTGAAGAAGCTGAAGTTCCTCCAGCAGCTACGGCCATTTCTGATGAAACGAAAAAATTAATCGAAGAACGATTAGAAATGTATAAAACTGCTGTACAGAAGGCGAAGGAAAAAAATGAAACTGGCAAAATGCGAAGGTATCAACGTGGATTAAAAACGTTAGAAGAAATGTCGCAAAGTGTAAATTCAGGACATGCAATTAATAATGATGATATTCCTCCAATTTTACCACCTTCAGCTTTGTCTGACGCATCACCTAAACCTGCTGGTATATTTTCTGTATATTAAATTCTTTATTTATTTATTAATAAATATATATTCATTAAACGATAAGAAAATAAGAAAAGATAATAAACAAATAATTTACATTTAATTTTATTTTACTTGTAGAAATTCCATCTGCAGAAATCGCTGTAGAAGAACCGCCAGCAGAATATGCAGAAGCAGAATCCCCACAGTCAACGAAAGTAAGTGATGAAGTTATAAATATGATAAAAAAGCGACAACAAGAATACAAAATAGCAGCATTGGCTTGGAAAAAAGCTGGCAACATGGACGAAGCTAAAAAACATATCACTGTTGTTAAACAGTTTGATATGGTATTCAAAGCAATTGAAGATGGTGTATCGGAAGATATTGATTTATCTTTAATGCCACCTACGCCAGTTTTGCCAGGCGTAACACAGCCGGAAAAGCAAGAAGCAGAAATACAACATTCAATGGAAGAATCTGGTAAATTATTCAATAATATATTATTTAAAAAAATAAAATGTAATATTATAAAATAAATTATAAAAAATGATTCATCTTTACCATACATTTTAGTCGCAAATGAAGAATCTCCTCCATCCGGTCAAGAAGAAGATTTGGGATTTGCTTTGAAAAGTCGTCTCGAAGTATATCGCCGTACTAAGGTAGCAGCTGAAGAGGAAGGAAATACCTCGAAAGCTCGACGTTATGGGAGAATTTGCAAACAATTTGAAGATGCGTTGAAATTGTACGCTGCAGGAAAACCAGTTCCTTTGGATGAATTACCATCACCTCCGGGATTTCCAAAATTAGAAATGCCATCAGCAAAGAGTCCAGAGCCGCCAAAAAGTCCAAGTTCGGGAGAGCAACCGAAAACACCAATGGCACCAAAAAGGGTAGCTCCTTCTCCACCTTCTGGTAAATTTATTATAAACAAAATAACAAATAAAAAAAAAGTAAAAAATATATATCTTCACTAATTTATTTTCTTTAATAATGAAAAAGGAAACTGTATTTCTTATTTATAGGAAAACAACAAACAAAGGCCTCAATAACACGAGCCGAAAAGCAAGCAATGGCACTTGAAAAGCGACAACGCGAGTTGAAATTGGCAGCATTAAAAGCTAAACAAGATGGTGATTTAGAACTTGCTCGTGATTATCTTCGTCAAGCGAAAGGCATTGAGCCACTTATAAATGCTAGTAAAGCTGGACTACCGGTGGACATGAACTCCATTCCATTATCTCCTGATTCAAAATCGCAATTAAACAGTCGAGGCTACGATCCGAGACCAGATGATGATTTCACTTTAGTATCTAGAGAAGAGTGTGTTGAAGCCGAAGGTACTGATCAGCAAATTTATGAGAATATGGAGAAACAACTAATGAAACAAATTAAGGTAATAATAGACGGACTTTATATCAATATTAATACTCTTTTGTTTTATTCAATATTCATGTTATTATTTTTGTCCAGTGGTGCTTATCAACAAGAGATCATTGTAAGGCTTTAGGAGATGTTCCTGGATATAATCGTTGGGAAAGACTTGCGTTAGGTTACTCAGGTGACCTAGACTTTTTAAGGGTACGAAAACGAGACGCCTTACCGCCACCGCAACATCATTACGAAATTAAAACATACTCGATTGTTCAGTAAGTGAAACCAGTAATATTTGTTTCTTAAATAATAAATCATAAAGTTATGCATAATAATAACAGCAAACATATATTTTTAGGAGTTGCACAGATGTAAATAATTCAGATATAGAGATATCTATTTTACGAGGAGTTAACTATTCGAAAGAAACTGATACTTATGTTATTTACGAATATCCATTGTCATCAGATAATCACGAAACTAATCGAACTGCCACGGTAAAAAGTAGCAGTAGTCCAGAATACAATGCTGTATTTACCCTGAGCGACGTAATAGATCGAAACAATCGACAATGCCAACGAGTATTCAAAAGACATGCTTTAAAATGTCAAGTCTGGGAAAAAGGGTAAGATAAATGTATTTTTTAATAGAAAATATAATTATAATAGATTATTATACATTTGATGCATGTATTTTATTATATTGTATTTTTATCTCATTTTGTCCTTGTACAGTATGACTTTTTTATTTTAATTTGTAATAATGTAATATTTTGTATTTTTGACTGCTTTTATTATATATGACTGATATATTTATTAATAATACTTCATATTTAGTTTATTAATATATGTTTATCAATAAAGAAAAATTGTAAATATATAACTTTTAATTGTATATTAAATATCCATTCTTTATTAATCATTATAAATGTTCATTTTGTTCATTTTGTTATTTGAACAATTGTTTAAAATAATGAAATACAATGCATTGATAGAATATTTAGTACATAGTTAAGAACGTTGCTTGCAGATGCTTCATCAACTCCAACCTGTGTTGTTGCACTTGTCTAAGGTATGATCATGTTTTAGATGTATGCAAATTTATAAATATAATCTGCACTTTTTTCATTTAGCATTTATTTAATTGATTTTCATAACTTTAAATATAAATTTGTTTCCTTTATTATTTCTTAATTTTATATTTATCTCTTCTCGAAATCTACGATTAATATTTTTATTCATAATAATTCAATAATTATTGTTGATTTATCAAATCTCTTAAGTTTGAGAGACATTTAAATATAAGCTGCTATGTTTTATTCTTTCTTGATTTGTCAAAGGTACAGTATATTTTGTTATACATCAAACTTGAATCAATCTACGATCATAATTTCATGATATAGCAAGAGTCAAGTTGCATGTAACACGAGCTATTTGAAGCAACGTCATTTTTCTAAGATGGTATTCTTTTTGCATTGAAATTGGATGTTTTCTTTTTTCAGTGGTTTCTTTAGAGGCGATCGTTTACTGGGAACTGTACAAGTTAAACTGCAACCATTACAAACTCAGTGCACTATTCATGATTCTTTTCCAGTAAGTTTCCAATCTTTCTTTTTACACAAACAAATGCTATGAGCAAAATTAGAATCTGTAAATGAAAATGTTAGTATCTAAATTAATAGTTTCTTATTTAAGTTACACTCAAAACAAACAATTTTCAGTTGATGGATGGTAGAAAAGCAACAGGTGGAAAACTGGAAGTCAAAATCCGTCTACGAAATCCGATCAATGCAAAACAAATTGAACAAATAACTGACAAATGGTTAATTATTGATCACTAATAAGACCTTGTTATTGCTATCATAAAAAGTTATGTATATAAGTACAGATAAATATTTTTCAAAAATATCTGTATTTACGCTTGCAGAATTATAACAAGTGATAATTCAATAATCGATATACACAGAACAGCAAAAGAAAAAAAATAACAGTTATATTTGTCTTAATATTTGAAAATTTCAGTAGCAAAATTAAAAAAAAAAAACATAAAACAGAAAAGAAGTTTAGATTATATATTGTAGCAACGTAAACAGTATATTTTATACTATATTTTAAAAAGAGCCGCTTTATTCTTATACAATTTGTTTAAAATGACTTTGGAAATTGCGCAATTAAATACTATTATTTATAACATTTTTTATAATATTGATATACAAGTGAATTATACATAAGTATTTAATATATAAAATTTACATTAACTATATAAAAAAGTTATTATATTACTTTTACTATATATGTATAAACAATTATGAAAGTTATTTATATTATAATAAAATGTATAAATTGTGTAACTTTCATTAAATGATATTATTGTAATTATGGAAAGACAAAAGAAATTTATAAAATAAAAATAAAAAATATTTTAGATTGATATAAACAATAATTTTAATTACAGTAGAACCTCGATTATCCGAGCCGCGCTTAACCGATGTTCTGGATTATCCGAGGTACTCAACGGATTCCCGAACCCGAATTTTTTCAAATTTTCTTCTATTACAGTCATTATTTTCACGTATCAATAATATAAATAATAGGTAATAAGACAAAAAAACTCTGTCTTAGCAATAATAGCATCGGTATATTAATGAAATTAATATTTTCCATCTTTAATTGCTATCAATTATGTTATTTTGTATTATCCGAGATTTCGATTACCCGAGGTATGCTGGGTCCCGACCATCTCGGATAATCGAGGTTCTACTGTATTTAGAATTATATTTCAAATTGTATGATTTTAGGAAATATGAAAATCTACTTAAAAAAATATTTTTACACCACACGTACACGAAAAGAACTTCATTATTGTCCTCGAATGCGGTCGGAAAGTAGCTTATTATAACTCTAAGGTGGTAATTAGGTACTTACCGTCCTAGGATTATAATGAATTACTTATTTACCTTACACTTGTGGTGTAAAACACTGCATGTATCGAGAACGAAACAGTGATTACTGTCATTTTGTATTCAACTATAATCGTTGTTGTTCCGCTTTTGATACATAATGTATTATAAAAAAAAATTCAAAATAAATAAAGATTATTATTTTAATTATTTGTAAAAGATTACTTTTATTGCCACAGTGTAAGCACATACACAAAAATACATTAGAAACCATGTATTTAGTAATTCGTAGGTTATTTTCAGGTTGAATATTTACCAAAACGGGTATAGTTTCTATGTGTATTTTACCTGTATACCTTAATTAGATATAAGTTAAGTTTCTAATCAAATTCCACGCAATCAATAATTTTTGACAATATAAAAATTAATCTAATTCTTAAAGAATAAACCTTAACATCTAGGTACTATGTACATAAATTCGGAACTCGGCACCCGCATACAGAATTATATTACATAAATGATCATTTATATGATAAAAATAAATTGTATTAAACTAATTTAAGTGCCAAGTTTACACACAATTTAACTAATCATAAAGTTTTGCACTTGCATTAGACCTTTCGTAGTTGCGGACGTAATTTTTATTTATTGACTGTTGTCAAAAAATTACACTGAAAACATTTTAATCATCTATTTAATTTGCTATAAATAATATTAAACATTGTTTTTTCGTATAATTATTGATATATTAAATTTTTATGACAGTAAGTTTTGTAATCATTATTTTTATAAAACTTTAGAATTTTCTTATATCTATGAAAAAATAATATTTGAAATCTTAATTAGAGTAGAAGCAGCTGCGAATGACCGATTAACCCGTAAGTGGGCGCGCATATTTCTGACCTCTTTGTTTATCAACAAAAACGCCACTCGGTTATCTTTGTTCGTCGGTCGAAATGATCGATGCGCGACTACTGAGCGATTAATAAACAAATCCAGTAAAAGACCACATATTTGAATTTTTTATCCTTTTAACAAAAAAATATTCGTTGGAGACCGGTCAACCATTAACGTTTCTACGCTAGAATATTTGTATTTTTTACTGAAAATTAATATTTTATTTATTTAATTAAGTTATTTACAGACACAAATTTACTGCACAAATAGAAAAGTAAAGATATTATCACAGTTTGGAAATAATTGTACCTTCTTCATGTTTCACATTACACTTTTGATATAAAAAAAATTACATAAATTATTAATACAAATTATTCTATTTTACAAAAATGTCTATTTAAATAATAGTTTTATTTATTTTACTTTGCTGAATTTATTATAAGATAAACAATTTTTTTATATTATAAATTAATGTATGATTATTATTGCAAAATATAATTAGCATATTCTTATTTTGTAATTATAACATTTGTATATACATAAATTTGTTAAATATACAAAAGTTGGGTTCATAACATTTATTGTCATGTATGATTGAACACGAATTTTTAAAATTTTTTTAAATTGTTTATTTTCGCATTTTAATTTATGATTAATGTATTTCATGAACGAAATAAACGTAACTGCAATTTGTATTTTTATGTTTCACAAATGAAAGTAATAATTCATTATAATTTTTGAAAAAAGTATCGCTGTAATTTTATTTTAGAAATTATAGACATATATAATAACATATAATATAGACATTATTTAGAATAAAAATATTTCATAGCAAGTTTTTATATAATAATTAAGTATCATAATTTATCATAATTTAAAAGTATAAAGTATTTATTTATAGAAAAAAGTCTAAGTACAGATACAAAGATTAATTGATTATCAATTGATTAACTTTTTATTACAATTAAAATAAATGGAACTTCAATTTGATCTGAAATAGAAAAAAGACATTTTTGTTTTAATAGAATGAAACATTAACAACTTGATTATTATGAAAAAAATTGTAAACATTACTACAAAATAATTGTACGTTTAACAGGTGTCTGTATGTTCGATTATAGTTCAACATAACATATATTTATAAAGTTTACAGCAAATGAAGATTATTTAACAGTGCTAGTGTAAACGCTCGATAAATTTACTTCTTTATACAGTAATAATAATAATTATAATCATTTCAAAACATAATAATTATATTTGTTAAAAATACATTTTATAAAAATCAATTCAGTTTTGACATTTTTTGTGCATAACTGTTTTCTTTTCGTTTATGGACGTGAATGAAATACTGAATTTCAGTCTGCTTTACTTTGAACTTTGCTAATAAATTCGATACATAAGAAGAAAAAATATATTTATTTCTGTTACTTTGTTCAGCTTTAATATTTTGTTATAATATGTAATATTAAGCTATACATATTAATAAATAGCTGCCATTCATTATAAGAAACTATACCATTAAAAAAATGTTAGTTTTAAAAAGTAATATTTTCTTTATAGAACGCTCTGTTTGTATTTACAATGCAATTTTTACAAGTGAAACTTTATACACGCGAAAACATAAAAGTACGCTATCGTTTATATATATTTTTATACATAGAAGTCCAAATGTCGTCTCTCCGTTTTTTTTTTTTTTTTTTTTTTTTTTTTTTTTTTTTTTTTTTTTTTTA
>JABFPJ010005198.1:0-12525 GCA_022817425.1 Gryon sp. ZL-2020
TGGATTTGGAATCGAGTTAAAAACGAAAGGAGCACCGTTTCTCACCGCGTGTGTGCGATTAACGTGGCGAGCACAATTTCCGCGTAGATCATTCTTCGAACGCGAGAGATAACGCGCAAGCACTACGCCAGAGCGGAACAGTACTAGCGCAGCAGATGCATGAGAGAGACGGACGGAATGAGAGCGAGAGAGATAGAATGAGCGAGAGGGAGGGCGGGAGGGGGGAGAGAGGCAAATTGCAAACCGACGGCTGCCTTGACCGATCGTGAGAACGCCATCGGCGAGGTTGCCACGTTTACGAGGAAAACGACGTGATGCGACATCTCGCGGATGTCGTGGGTTTCAGATGGCGACAGGGGATGTTTATGAGGGGAAGTTTGAATTTTGATTTTGATGCAGTTTTGGGAGAAATTTTGTGAGAAAATTTGTGAGGAATTTTGTGAGAAAATTTGTGAGAAAATGTATGAGAAATTTATGGGAAATTTATGAGAAAAATTATGAGAAATTTTTTAGAAAATTTGTGAGAAAATGTATGAGAAATTTATGAGAATTTTTATGAGGAATCTTATGAGAAACTGTATTAAAAGTGTATAAGAAATTTCATGAGAAATTTTATAAGAATTTGTATGAGGAATTGTATGAGAAAATTTATACGAAATTTTATGAGACATTTTATACGCAAATGTATGAGAAATTCTATGCGAAATCTTATGAGAATTTTTATGAGGAATCTTATGAGAATTTTTATGAGAAATTTTATAAACAAATGTATGAGAAATTGTTTAGAATCTTATGAGTATTTTTATGAGGAATCTTATGAGAATTTTTATGAGAAGTTTTATAAGAATTTTTATGAAGAGTTTTCAATTTTTTGTTAATTTCATTTAACATTTTTCGATAAAAATGTTGCCAAAAATGGTTATATTCAAAATTGTGCAAAAAATGTTATATTCAAAATGTTGCAAAATTATACATTGTCAGAGCTGCTGCAAAATATAGTTTGGATAGCAATTCATAATTGGATAGAAAAATATATATTTTTTCGTCTAGTTGATCCATTATCGAGCATCAAACACACGATCTGCAATAAAATAACACAAATTGTATTAATTGAAAAAAATTTATATAATTAATTTATTTAGTTTCATTTATTATTCAGTGTGTTTTTACTTACTACGCGATTTCATTTGCTTCACATACAATACTCGATATCCACATTCTTTGCATCTTATCACATCTTTTGGCTTCAATTCGCAGACTTTATTACAAGCTGAAAATAAGAATTTAAAAAATTATTAAAGATATTTAAAATATCAAAATAATAGCGTTAATTAATTTTTTCTATTAATGTTTGTTTCCATTTTTTGTTTACATTTTTTGTTTACATTTTTGTTTACATTTGTATTTACATTTTTTACATTTACTTTTTACATTATTTATATATTTATTGTTTACATTTTTGTTTACAATTTGATTTACACTTTTTACATTGTTTACATTTATTTGTATTTATTATTACTTATTTCTACGTTTACTCAAAAAATTATTGTAAAAAAATAATTAAATATAACAATAAACATATCTTAATAATAAATATAAATAAACATATCAATTGATAATTAATTATAGTAATAATATAATATAATAATAAAATAATAACAATAATTAATTAATACGTCATTAATTAATAAAAATAAAATTCAACAACAAAAAAATATTAATTTTTAAATACTAAAAATAAAAAAAATGTCAAAAAACCACGTGCTTTTATCATTGTTATTATTATTTTTTTATTTTCAAATATGCTTACCTCCGCAAGTATAAGCGACTTCCTGTTTCGGCGTTGCGCCAGACGAACTCGTTTTCACAGATTCCATAATTAAAATCCACCTTTTACATTCAATTCTCAATTTTTTTTCAATTCCAACAATCAATAATATTAAATTTTTAAAAACAACAAAACAACCTTCAACTCCATCCAAAATAAAATAACCTTTCTTTCATGTTTACGTTTTCAACTTAGGTTAGGTTTGCTCTCCAATAAGTAGCCAACTTCACTTCATTCAACCCAAATAATGATAATAATAATAAAAAAATATATTTCCAGCGAATCCAGAAGACTTTAGTCAATTTTGAAATTGTACATATACATATATACATATATATACATTTATTATCAATTATGTCATAGTTTGTAATTGTAAAGTCGTATTTGTGTTGAATGAATTCAAAAAATAAGATCATCGATGAAAAATGATGTTGACAAAGTTGATAACTCGATTGCCGGTGAAAAGATTTGTACGATCGACCAAGTGTTTCACTTCGTCAGCGAGTGCGAAAAACGAGACGAAAAGAGAGTCCAAAAAGCCCATAATTGTTCTTGGAATTGAAACGAGTTGCGATGACACGGGAATTGGCATTGTTAATAGCGAAGGACACATTTTGGCCGAAGTTACGCAGTCGCAGGAAACAACACATTCGAGGTTAAAAATGCATTTTCCAAAATTGCATTATTTAAAATAAATTGATTTTTTTTAATTTTATTTTTTTGTATTTTTAATTATTTTTATTTATATTTTTATTTTTTCTACATTTTATTGTTTATATTTTTAATTTTTTAATATTTTTATTTTTTTTGTTAACATTTTATTGTTTATATTTTTAATTAATTATTTGTTATTTAAATTTGTGATATTTTTTAATTTTAGTGTTTATATTTTTAATTATTTTACTTTAATTTAATTTAATTTATTAATTTTTTTTTATTTTTAATTTGATTTAGTAATATTTTTTTTTAAATTGAAATTTTTTATTAAATTGAAAAATTAAAAAATAATATTTTTGGAAAAAATGATGAATTTTTGTTCAACTTTGCAGAAATGGCGGAATCGTGCCGTATATTGCACGAGACATGCACAAGGAAAACATCACGAAAGTCTGCGAGGAGGCACTACGGTCGGCGAATATTAAATTAAGAGACATCGATGCAATCGCCACGACGATTAAACCGGGATTGCCACTGTCTCTTTCTGTGGGGATTGAATTTGGCAAATATTTGTCGGGGTTGGCGGAAAAGCCTTTTATACCAATTCATCATATGAAGGCACATGCTTTAGCAGTGCGGATGGTGGAAAAAGTATATAAAGTGATATATATATAAGTTTTGATATATTTGATATTTTAATATAAATAATAAAAATATAATACAAAATTAATTAAATAATATAAATATATTTGTTATTTTATTAGTTTTTGTTACATTAATATATATACATCCTAATTTATATATATATATATATGCATAACTGTATTAGTTGATTATTACTTACGAATTATAATTATTAAAAAATACATAATACAATTTTTAGGTAGAATTTCCATACTTGGTTTTATTAATATCTGGTGGACACAGTTTATTAGCGATAGCAAAAGACGTTGATACATTTTATTTACTTGGAAGTTCTTTCGACGATGCCGCTGGAGAAGCTTTGGACAAAGTAATAATACAACAAACGATTTGCAAAAAAATTTTCATAATATAAAAATCATGTTTAAACATCATTATGATCGTTAAAACATGATTTTTATATTATGAAAAATAAATCATGATTTATAGATCATTATATGTTGATCATTATGATTTATTGATCATTAATTGTAGATCTGAAATCATAGATTATGAATTTTTTATCATGAATAAATGATCATGAATCTTGTACTATAAAGCATAGATCATGATTTATAGATCATATCTTTTATGATTTAATAATTATTACGATAGATCATGACATGAATGGTCATGAATTACAGTTTATGAATCATGAATCATAGATCATAAATTACAGATCAGAAATAATAGATCATGACTCATGATCATGAATAACTGATCATGAAATATAGATCATGATTTATAGATTATGATTTATTGATCAATAATTACACATAAGAAATAATTAATGATATCTCAGAGATCATGATTTATAGATTATGATTTATTGATAATTAATTATAGAAAAGAAATAATTAATCATGTCTCAGAGATCATGATTTATCGATTATGATTTATAGATCGTTAATCATAGATCATGAGCCTTAAACCATAAACCTTGTTCTTTTAGATAGCAAGAAGATTGAAATTAAAAAACATCCCCGAACTGGCAAAATATCACGGCGGACGTGCGGTAGAAGTCGCGGCGACGATGGCAGACGATCCAAACAAGTATTCCTTTGCAGTGCCATTACTTCACAATCGGGACTGTAATTTCAGTTTTTCCGGCCTGAAAAATAACGTACAGACTGAAATACAGAAGGAAGAAGAAGCACACAAGTTGGAAGGCGACGCAGTGGTTCCCAATGTTTTCAATATTTGCGCAGCTTTTCAAACGACTATTACCAAGCATTTGTGCCATCGAACAATGAGGGCAATGGAGTTTGTGAAAACCGATACGGTTTTGGAAATCTTTCCCCAGGGCATCAAAACTTTAGTAATGTTTATGCTTTGTTTGAATCTGTATCTTCGTAAGACAACTTAAAACTAGTTATTGTAATATATATAATAAGTTATAACAAGTTTTAAGTATATATAATAAGTTATAACAACTTATAAACAAGTTATGACAAGTTATAACAAGTTATAACAACTTATAAACAAGTTATGACAAATTATAGAAACTTATAAATAAGTTATGACAAGTTATAACTGGTTTTAAGTTGTCCTAAAATTTGTTTTAATATGTTATAACTGGTTTTACGTTATCCTAAAACTTGTTTTAACATGTTATAAATGGTTTTAAGTTGTTCCAAAACTTGTTTTAACTTGTTTCAAGTTGTCATATGTGGTTATAACTAAAATTTTTGCTGTTTCAACCAATTAATTTTTTTTTATAATATTTTAGGTTGTCTCAGGCGGAGTTGCATCGAACGAATTTATAACAAAGGCACTGGCAAAACTTTGCGAAGATAACGGTTATCAATTTTTCAAACCACCGCCAGTACTTTGCACAGATAATGGCGTGATGATAGCCTGGAATGGGATTGAAAAATATCAAATAAATAGCGAGGTGCTGCGCAATCGCGAGGAAATAGAAAAAGTTGATTTGGAGCACAAATGTCTACTAGGTGAAGACTGGCGCGACACTGTCAGCGAGAAGGAAATTAAGTGTAAAGTTGTAAAGCTTTAATCGAAATGTTTAAAACCAAAAAAATGAAAAAAAAAAGTAAATAAAGAAAAATGTACATATTTTTGTAAAAATTGTTCTTTTTTTGGATCCCCATAAAATAAGATTTCAAATTAATAATTTTGTCTTGATCTTTAATTTATAATTTCTTTTTATCATAAATTATGGATTATAGATCATGATCTATAGATTTATTGATCATGAATTACAGATCATGAATCAATGATCATAATTTATCGATCAATAATCAGAGATCATGATTTTCGTATCATGAATCAGCCATTATGACCTATAGATCATGAATCACACATAATGAGTTATTGATCATGAATTAATGATCATGATTTATAGATCAATAATCAGAAATCATACATTTAAAGATCGCGAATCATAGATCATGACTTTCATATTATGATTAATAGATCATGAATCATAGATCATGAATCATAGATCTTAAATTATAGATCATAAATCATAGATTATGAATCATAGATCTTAAATCATAAATCATAGATCATTAATCATAGATCAGGACTTTGATATTATAATTAATAGATCATGAATCATAGATCTTAAATTATAGATCATATATCATAGATCATGAATCATGGATCATAAATCATAGATCATAAATCATAAATTATACATTTTTAAATTCTTATTTATTTAATTATAAACATAAATTTATATTAAAAAAAAGTTTCTTAAATAATGTAAGGAAAAATACAAAATTATCTCAGCCTACAACTTAATTTAAGAAAAAAAAGATAAGAAGTTTCCGGAGATCCCACATAAATTCCACTGTTAAATATAAACTGCGATAAACAAATGACATAAATTAAACAATTTGCCAATTAATTTAGTATTATTAAGAAAATAATCCAAATTTAATCACTTTTAATTATTGCTATTAAGTTTGCATTTTTATTTTAATTTTTAATTTTATGTATCATTTTACATAAAAGCAATAGAAACATTAATTTTCACAGCTGATAAACATTTTGCATTGCGGTTAGAATGTGCAAAAAAAATCGAAAGTTCCGGCGTAGGATTGCTTAAATAAGCGACTGCAACGTTACATTGACTGTTTGTTTTCTGCATTGAGTGCAAGTGCATCTCATTTTCAACGCTCTAATCGCTTGGGGAGTGGCTTTGCATTGCAAATATCTAAGGTTGGATTAAACATGGCAACGTAAGTCTCGTTTCATATCTGAATTTCACTTTCGTTGAATTCGAAATTGAACAAGTAAAATTCTGATTTCGGCATTTTTATATTTTTTTTATTTTCATTTTTGAAAATTGCTTTTTTAATGATTTATGCTGGGATACTTTTTTGATTATTAAAAGTGATGTTTAATGTTTGCTTTTTTGTAGAAACAACGCCGTTGCTAAGCGCATTTCACAGTCATGTGATCTCATGGAAGCTCCTCACTGGGATCACCAGAAGAGACGACTTTATTTCGTGGATATTTATGCGAACACGATTTTTAGTTATCATTATGACGATGGAAAAATTTACCATGCTTATATAAGTAAATCATGAGATTAATAGATCATAATTATTTTATATATGAATATTTTAATATGAATTTTATGTATGATTTTTTACATAAGAATTTTATATAAGAAGTTTTATAAATAATATTTAAATATTCAAATATTTTAAATATGAACAATATCTTATATATCATAGACAATAAATTATAGATCATAAATCATGGATTATGGATCATAAATTGTAGATCATTCATGAATCATAAGTAAAATGAATATTTTAATATTACATATTAAAATATTACAAATATGAACAATAGTTTATATATCACAGACAATAAATTATTGATCATAACTCATGAATTATGGATCATAAATTTTAGATCATGAATCACAAATCATGAATTATGGATCATGAAATGAAGATCATTAATTATGGATCATAAGTTATGGATTATTAATCATGGATCATGGATTGAGGATCATTAATCATAGATAATAAATCGTGGATTATGAATCATGGTTCATAAATTAAAAACCATCAATCATGGATCATGGATTTAACATCATTTATCATGGATCATAAATCATGAATTATGAATCATGGATCATGAATCATAGATCATGGATTGATGATTATTAATCATGGATCATAAATCGTGGATTATGAATCAAGGATCATGAATTAAAAACCATCAATCATAGATCATGGATTTAAGATCATTTATCATGGATCATAAATCATGAATTATGAATCATGGATCATGAATTGAGTATCATTAATCATTGATCTTAAATCATGGATTATAAATCATAGATCATGAACTAAAAACCACGAATCATGGATCATGGATTTATGATCATTAATCATGAATAATGAATTGTAGATCATGGATCATAAATTGTAGATTATATTAGTAAATAAAAAAAAATAATTTTCTTTTTTTTAGAAGTGGATTTAATTTGAATGATTTTTTTTTGTTTTTAGAAAATGGACCAGTTTCATTAATTATTCCGGTCAAAGATCAAGAAAACAAATTTATCTTAGGATCCGGTCACGATTTGCTTCTTGTGACGTGGGATGGCGAGAGCAATATTGGTGACTTGGCTTATCAAAAATTAGCGACTGTTGAGACCGACAGAACTGATACGAGATTTAATGATGGAAAGGTCGATTCTTCGGGAAGACTTTGGATTGGTTTGTTTTAAAATTTACAAAAATCATGAATTTCATTAAATTTATAAATAATTAATAGATCATTAATAATGGATCGAAAGTTAAACGATAAACATAAGTTATGATTTATTCAGAGATTATGAACCAATTATTATGAGTAATGATCTTTGATTGTGGATCATAAATCCGGAATTATAAATTATAGATCGTGAATTATAGATCATAATTTGGGAATCATTAATAACGAATTATAAATCAAGGATCATGAATCATAGATCATGATTTCGAGATCATAATTCATAGATCATGAATCATATATCATGATCCATAGATCATGAATCATAGATCATGAATCTTAGATCGTGATCCATAAATCGTGAATCGTAGATCATGATCCATAGATCATGAATCATAGATCGTGATCCATAGATCTTAAATCGTAGATCATGATCCATAGATCATGAATTATAGATCGAGATCCATAGATCATTAATCATGGATCATAAATACTGTTTAGGTACAATGGGACTTGAAAAAGAAGACGGATCACGTGATCCAGATCGCGGATCGTTTTACAGTGTCGAAAGCGATTTGCAGCCAAAACTCAAGCTTACTCCAGTGACGATTAGCAACGGCATTGCCTGGAACTCGGCAAATAATGTCATGTATTATATCGATAGTCCAACTATGCAAATCGCTGCATTTGACTTCGATGTTAAAACTGGAACAATAAGTACATAATAGTTATTTTCATGTAAAATATAATAAATTATTTGTTTTATATTATATTTTTTATTACATATTTTTTTCTTTTTGCAGAAAATAGAAGAGTTGCTTTTGATTACAAAAAAAACGACTGCCGAAGTAGTCCCGATGGAATGACGATTGACACTGATGACAATTTGTGGATCGCTTCATTTTTAGGATCACAAGTAATACAAAATCATTTTGCAAAAATGTATAAACCAAAAATTACGTTTCTTATTTTTTAAATAATTTATTTTTGTTTTTTAATTTTTATTATTATAGTTGCTCAATGTTGATCCAAGAACAGGAACTTTATTAAGATCCTTTGAAATGCCGGTGAAAAATGTGACCAGCGTGGCATTTGGTGGTCCAAATTTGGACATTTTGTACGTCACTACGGCGACTCATGCTTTGACTGCGGACGAGAAAAAGTCCCAACCTGATGCTGGTTGTTTGTTTGCCATTGAGGGTCTTAAAGTTAAGGGACTTTTGCCTTACAATTTCAAAATGTCGTGATTATAAAAGGCGTTCTTCAGAGAATTTTGTAAAATTAATTTTTTAATAATAATGATGATGATAATAATAAAAAAGATGATGATAATAAAATTCTTCAACTTTAATATGGAAGAATGTTTTTTTCTTTCTTTTTCATTGCTGAAAAATAATTAAAAAACTCCGAATTATGTTATTATTAATAGATTGTACATTATAAATCATGAATTTTATAACATGAATTAAGGATTACAAAAAATATTCATGATCTATAATTCTATATCATGAAATATAGATCATTAATCATAGTTTATGAATCATAGATCATAAATAATAAATCTGATTTATAGACCATGACTAATAGATCATAAATATTTTCTTATGAACTATTGTTTATATTTTGTTATTTACATATATATGGACCCATGCATTATAGATCATAAATCATGCATTATGATTTATGGATCATAAATTATAGATCATGAGTCATGGATGATGAATTACAAATTATGAACCATAAATTATAAATTAAGAATCATAAATCATAGATTGAAGATCATTAATCATGGATCGTGAGTTATAGACTATGAATCATGGATCATGGATTCATGATCATTAAATATGAATAATGAATTTTAGATCATGAATTATGGATCATGGATTGAAGATCATTCATCATGGATCATGAATCATGGATCAATAATTATAGATCATGAACTGAAGACCATTAATCATGGATCGTGAGTTATAGTTATAGTTATAGGAATTGAAGACTATTAATCATGGATCATGGATTGAAGATCATTAATCATGGATCATGAGTTATAGACTATGAATCAATCAGATCATGAATCATGGATCATAGATTGTAGATCATTCATCATGGATCATAAATCATATAATCAATAATCTCGAACAAAAACCTTCAAATCATTAATAATAATCTATTTTTATTAATAATAAACCGTAAATAATACAATTCAAATATAAATAACTTGTCTCTACGCCATCACTTGTAACATGGATCTATCGATCGAGCGATCTATCGATCAATTTCGCCGAACACAACGTCCAGCGTTCCAATGATGGCAACAATATCAGCCAGCAGATGTCCGGGTCCAATTTTTGCCAGACACGCGAGATGACAGAATCCCGGCGCTTTGATCTTGCATCGGTACGGTTTGCTCGAGCCATCGCTCACCAAGTAAACGCCGAACTCTCCTTTCGGAGCTTCGATCGCTGTGAACGTCGCGCCAGGTGGCACTTGGAAGCCCTGACTGAAGAGTTTGAAGTGATGAATTAACGCTTCCATGCTGGTCTTCATCTCGTGACGACTTGGCGCGCAGATCTTTGCGTCGTCCACGCGAACTTCACCGGCTGGCATTTTGTTTAGACACTGCTCGATTATTCGCAGCGATTGACGCATTTCTTCCACTCGGCAGAGATATCTGAAACAATTAATAAACGAATTAATAAACCAATCAATTTTTTTTTATTTAAATTTATTACAGTAGAAACTTGTGAGGAGTCCAATGAAGAAAAACAATACTGGCCTCCTCACAAGTTTCTACTGCCTTAATATTTTCACATGTTATTTATATTTTTTAATTATTATAATTGAAATTTTAATTATATTAGAAACTCGTGAGGAGTCCAGTTTCGTTTTCCTTTATTGGACTCCTCACAAGTTTCTATTGTTTTAACATTTTCATATATATATATTTTGTATTATTATTATTCAAATTTTAATTACATTAGATAGAAACTTGTGAGGAATCCATTTTCGTTTTACTTCATTGGACTCCTCACAAGTTTCCATTGACATGAACATTTTTCAATAAAAAAAAAGTGACTAAAAATCGTCAAAATTACCGATCATAGCAATCCCCATTCTTCCCAATAGGAACATCAAATTCCACCTGATCGTAAGCATCATAAGGCTGTGCCTTTCTTAAATCCCACTTAATGCCCGATCCACGCAACATCACTCCACTGAAACCCATGTCCAGTGCATCGTAAGCCTTGATCACACCGATGTCTCTGGTTCGCGCGATCCAAATGGGATTTGCCGTGAGCAAATCCTCGACTTCGTCCAATCTTTCGGAATAACGCCTCGCCCAATCGTAGATGTCGTCCATCAGACCCAACGGCATGTCCAGCGACACGCCGCCCGGACGAACGTACGCCGCGTGCATTCGCGCGCCGCTCACGCGCTCGTAAAATTCCATCAACTTTTCGCGCTCTTCGAAGAGCCAGAAGAACGGAGTCATCGCACCCACGTCCAGGGCGTGTGTGCCGATACCCATGATGTGGTTCAGGATGCGAGTTATTTCCGCGAAAAGAGCTGCAAAGTGATTCATAATTAAGCAGTCATTGATTCATCATCAAATTAAGATTTCTTGATTGATTTCGAAAATTTTATCACATTTTCAAAGTTTTTATCAAAAATATATTTTCATTTTGATGGGGGTGATTATAAGGGTCATGGATATTGTATCATGAAACATGAATCATGATTTATTATGGATCATGAATCAGACATCTTGATTCAATGATCGTGATTTGTAAATCATGATTTGTAGATCATGAATCAAACAATTTTTGATATATTATTAATCATTATTTATGAATATTATTATTTACAGATCAACCATCAGGAATCATAAATTATTTATCATGAATTAAACATTATGATTCGTAGATCAATAATCAAAGATCATGATTTACGTAACATGTGATTCATGTTATAATATCATGATCATAATTATTTTATCTTGAACCACTGATCATGAATTATAGACCATGATCCAATGATCGTGAATGATAAATCGTAACTCAAAGATGATGATTCATAAATCAATAATCAGAAATCATGAATTATTTGATTATGAACCAATGATCATGAATTATAGATCATGATCCAATGATCGTTAATGATAAATCATGATTCAATGACCATGATTTATAGATCAATAATCGACATTATGATTTATGTATCATGAATAAGACATCATAATTTATTGATTATGAACTAATGATCATGATTTATAGATCAATAATTAGAGATCATGATTCATGTGTCATGAATCAGCCATCATGATCTATAGATCATGAATCACACACCATGACTTATTCATCATGAACTTCTGATCATGAATCAATGATCATGATTTATAGATCAATAATCAGAAGCCATGATTTATGCATCATGAATTAGCTGTCAAGATCTATAGATCATGAATTCCACACCACGATTTATAGTTTATGATTTACAGACCATGAATCAATGATCACGATTTATAGATCCAGAATTAGAAAACATGATTTATGTATCATGGATCAGCCATCATGATCTATAGATCATAAATCACACACCATGACTTATTGATCATGAACTAGTGATCACGATTTCTTGATCAATAATTCGTGATCATGATT
>JABFPJ010005199.1:0-12522 GCA_022817425.1 Gryon sp. ZL-2020
GAAAATGGTTCCAACAAGGCATCCTGATTATCGAATCCGCCTATTACACTTATGTCATAGAGAGCCCTTAGAGGATCCATAGAAGTATCTCGGGTGGAACCAGGGATTTAGTCAGGTCTCATATACGGTCATAGGGAGTGGGTCACAGGGTTTCGCCCGGGCGAAGCCGGGGCTTCAGCTAGTATTTATATATATTAGTTAGATATATAGAGGAGAGTGGCCAAAAGTTATATTCAAATAATTGTAATTAATTGTTATCTTAATGCTTCACTGTTCGTCACTCTTCCCTATGCATATAACTTTTTCACATGATTGATAATGAAATTAATGACAAAATAAATAAATCTGTTATGATATATTTATATTTAAGTTTACTTTGCTATAAAAAATAAGCTGACTCTTTTAATTAAAAAAAATTCAATTTAAGTATTATTTCGAACATGTACAGTGATACGAATTTATAAATCTTAAGAATCGTAAACGTTGAAATCATATCCGCAACTCCCGCTCATAAATTGTTAAAATCATAAATTTTTTATAGCTAAGAGGTTGCGTCTGCACAAGTGCGGAAAGATCGTCTGACGAAAACGAGTATTTCCACTGAATACCACTTACGACTGACTTTCAAAGGGAACCACTTGTATGCGGAAGTTAAAATTGAACGGCAGATTTTCTTGACATCACGTGTATCGAGAATGACAAAATTTTACATGACAAAGTTGTAAATATAAATTATCATATAATGTATCACATATTGAATGTAAATTATATATAATCGATATGTGTACGATTAAATTAGGGTGACAAATATATAAAAAAGAAGAATAAATGAATATAAACATAATTTACAAATACAAAGGGATACAGTAATTACTCAACACATAAAAAATAATCCAACTCATAAATACAAATATCAGAAATGTTACACATAAAAAAATTCCATAATCAAGCAATTAATTTAAAATCAGATACAGATAATTTAAATCACACATATGACATTCTCTTTGATTCAAATAATGTATGATTTTCGCGCCAAAAAACAGATATATGGAACTTCATACAATCAATTAGCAACTTCAAGTTAATGAAAATCAAAACAAAATCTGTCAGATACAATGAAATAGAGATTTGAAAATTTAAATTTTGTGATATAAATTTAAAGAATAAATAAATTTTATAATCACAAAATATTGGATTTAAAACATATATATATAAACTCAACATAAATAGGTAAATATCATAAGATAATTATAAAAAAAATACGATATCATGAAAACATAAACTTATAACCGCTATATAACTTATAATATAATGTAAAGATTAATATCAAATTGAAAATTTTATATTTTTTATATGTTTTATTATAGTTCTGACGATGAAATAAGACTTTGAAACGTATTTTGAAACGTCAATTGATGCAATTCAAATGATATGGTTTATCATAAGGAATAACATTTTAAACCAAAATTTTTATGCGAATCAGACTAAAACTCTTTTTTCACTGAAAATTTAAAAATTATTGACTGATATTTGAATTTTGTTTTACAACTGAAAATGAAGAAGAAATCAAGTTATATTTTTGTCGCCTTAATTTAATCGTACACAAAACGACGAATGAACTAATATAATTAAATTTCATTCTCCTTGTTCTATAAGATTATACGTAGAACTACCAGATTATGAAAGAGAAAGCAAAAGAGAAATTTTTAGCGGGATCGGTTAGAGGAAAAGAAGTAATTCTTTTTATCAGTAAAATGTTGTGACGCCTAGTGTAACGTGGCGGTACTAAGGAAAATCTCATAGGGCGAGGCTTTTCACATAACTACGATTGAACTTCATTGACAGGTAATTTCGATTAATCTTTTAATATTTGTTGAAATTCATTATTGAGAATCTTGACAGGTAATCGTTGAAATCCCGCCACAGAGCTGAACACTTTTGCAGATTATTTTAATGCGCGAATATAGTTTCCCATACACATACTATGTCGTACCGCTTTCTGACCCCTAAATAATTAACTGTCATATCGTTTATTGGTCAAATATTAGATGAAAAGAGATCACGTGCAAAATAATTATTGCATATAAATCAAATGATATTACGACCTCCAACACAATGCTCATTACTTTGTAAAATTGGAACCTCTTTCCTTTTTAACCGTTCGCTTCGCATGGATCTTGATGATGCCGACGGCGATGAAGACGATCCTCGTAGGCGACGTTATATGCAGTTGTTCGGCTCTGCAGATATTGCTCACTCTAACTCTGGAAATGACGGAATTTCCTCTCCCTTGGCTGATGGTTCGTTGCAAGATGGATTCCAGTGTAGAACTTCTAGTTTCCTTTCACCTCGAGGATGGTTGAATTGATCCGCCGCACTTATACCTCGGAAATTCGTTGACGAGGCGACATCTATTTTTGCGGGAGATCGCCCCAGGTTGGCTTCACATCGTAACTCCGGTCGGCGTCCCAATATCTCTGGTAAACTCGAAGGAAGGGTAAATTCATAGACTCTTACCTATATTCAAAGCTCGTATGATGGCGGTTTTCGTTCAATTGAATTCAGAATAGTCTTTCCTCTTTATTCGCGATTGCAAGCAGGTGTGAAAAAAGTTGACAAAAACAACGTTCTACGATCATTCTTATAAATCAAACGATGTACATATACGTACAAATCTTAATTGTAATGTATTAAAAAATTGTTTTAACTGTCGTTTAGCGATAGTTTAAATATCATACAAGGATTATTTGAATATTTTTACACCGTTATAAAAGAATTTTACCATATCGTTATTTTTAAATGTTAACGATCTTTTCTCGATCATTTAACGCCATCGTTGAAATATCGATCAGTGATCTTTCTAATGTATAGTTTTTTGTATCTCAGGTTAATAAGAATATCTAGACCCTTTTTGTAAATAAATTAACCGTACATTTGACCAGAGTGAAGCCGGCTGACCCCTATAAATATCCTATGAAGACGATATCCCTCATACGCTTCATTAAGAGCCTTCATCAAACAAACAAATAAATATAGATTCATTTTTATATATCTTAATTAGATATATTACTTAGATTTTATATATATTAGTTAGATCTATTATCATAAGAAAACAAAAAAAAATGTATTTAATATTTATCGAGAATACCATCATTTCTCACATACTACAAAAAATATAACAAAGTTCATACTGGATCCACTGCACTATTTCTTAATAAAACAAATACTATGTATGGTCTTTCAATTAGAGCTTGAAAATTAGGTTAGCATCACAAACTTCTTCTTATAATATTAAAAGCAAAAAATTAATTACAGTCGATTTACTATTAATTTGTTTTACATTTAATTAATATTTATTGATTAAAAACTTTGTAAAATATTAAGGAATTATATTCTTTACAAAATAATCATAAATCATATTTATCAATTTGTCTTAATTCCTTTTTCTGGAGAAATACAAAGAATAATAATTGGCTTGTTAAATAATTGATGTAATTTCATGAAAATATGTTTCTTTGAATTTTACAAGAAATATGTACAATATTTGAAAATAATAAAAGATAAAAAAGATGAAAGAAGATTTTCGCTCTCCTATTCAACGACTGTTTGTTTAGAAAATAGAAAACGTTTTTGAAAGTTATGTGTGCATGTGCGGCGATATGTAGGTTACCCTTGTCTTGCATTTTTCCTTGTCTATGTGTGCTCGTTTATACGTGTCTCGGTTTTCTTTTTCTTTTTTTTTTTCATTCGTGTCTGCTTTTTCATCCTCTCTCCTTAGACTTTGTTTATAACGCCTCATTTATGTTACGCTATTTTTCGACAATATTTTTGCGATTTCAACCAATGTGCTACAATAAGCATATCTCTTCTAGCCTTGACCATTACTGATCAAGAAAATGTTGTTCTACATATACATTTCTAAAATGTTAACATACATTTTTCCCACTCAGGAATTTTGCTCATTTCTTTGCCGGCACTTTGTAGACTAGTGTTTGCTGTTCGAGTATTCGATATTATTTATAAACACGTACTATTATTTTTAAATCGTTTTAAAACGTACGCACTTTACCGGTATATTTTATCATAACTTATTTTTTCATGATTTTTTTTGTTCATAAACGAAAATACTATGAAATGAATAATGAATTGTATTGATAAAATACCGATGTGCAAAATTAATATAAAACAAATCTTGAGCACATAAATATGTATATTTCGTTAGACAAAAAGAGGTTTATCAAATATTATTATAATCGTGATTGTATTTTCATTTTGAAAAGCAATATTTCTTGCATTGTATTATCTATATGAATATATGAGAATAAAAAATATTTTTATACATTTGTATGCAATTACTTTTTACAAACGACGACCGAAAAATGCGGATGTGCATAATGCAGATCTTTAATCGTAAGTGCGGTCACAATACGTGTAATGAAATCCCGCACCTTGAAAAACAGTCCAGCATATAATAGCGTTAGTGTTCAGATATATATGTAGAAACACAAGTGTTGAATACGACAAACGTTAGATGCAGCATTGTTGTGGTTGCGTTGGTAAATATTTGCTTCGGTAGATATGACCTGCTAAAACCATAAATTTTACAGCTAAATGTTAGGCCGAATTAAAAAGTGTTTTTTTACTATTATAGTCCTTCTCATTATTTTTGTGCCAAGTATGGTAAATTTTGCAGGTCCTTTAAGAGAACTTAAGGTAAATCCCGAAGAATTATTTCAGTTACAAAAATATTTTACGTATTTTTTCGCATTGCGATGTAAAAAATTAGAGTAAATATAAAATTATTGCTAAGCTATGAATGTTTACATTCTCGTTTTCTGCATTACTATTACTGTAACAAAAATAGAAGGAATTCGGAGATGTGTTTTATAATGAAAAACTATATTATAAATTTTAAATTTAGCTATTGGCAATTTATATAACAAATTTTAACTTTTTTTTAGGTACAAATTTTTAAATTTGGACAACAATCGTTGCTCGAATGTAATCTTAACTGTTGACCCATTACAACTACTGTTCAGTACCGTTTCAATACTATTCCATCACTAGCGTGAGTAGAAAAAAGAAATTACGACAGTGTTTCGTCGATTGTTCAAACAAGACTTAACCTACGTTGTTCCAGCGCTCGTACACCATCATCATTTCCAGTAATGGCTCTATATTGGCTAAGGAATAATGAACTACAAATGCCAAAAGATAAGTAATCTACAGACAGTACTTGCCCTATATAAATTCATGCATTTTTTCAATGCTGGGTCAGTATTAAATATCGAAACCTTTTTTTTTTCTAATGTTTCAGTTCTGATTCAATATTAGCATGATACTCTTGAACAAAACATGACAGTAAGAAAGTAATGTACAAATAGTACTGGCTCTTGAATCAATACAATACTTTTCCGATACTGGAAAAGTACTTTGTCGGTGCCAGCTCAGTGTTCGTGTAATATTATGAACAATACATGCGAGTAGGTAAGTAATGCCCAAAACAGTACAGGCTCGTACATCAAAGTCTTACATCGTGATGGATACTGGCTTTTTCGTTTCCAAATGGAAACATAAAGCACACGTTAATATTAAAATAAAAAAATTACTTTTATAAAATTATTTAATTTTTCAAATTTGTCGTCGCAAAATACTGGACTATTATCAACGATAAATTCTATTGATGCACTAATTAGCACTGTTCATTTGTTCCTAATCTAGAAGTGTCCATTGTATATCAGTACAGTGCTGTTACTATGTCAGTACTGAACGTATAACTTATATAATAATCAGTACTGTTTCAGTATTTATTCAAATTCAAAAACAAGAAACAACTTAAGAAAGAATTTAAACCGTTTATTTTTTATGGCGTCTAGTGGATAAAATACGAGACCAGTAATCTGAGGAACCGATGTTTCCCTGCATATTTTCCGATGTTTTCCTGGTGATTCCTACAATCAGAGGATATTGAAGAAACTAAATAAATCAACAAAAAAAAACTAAACATTAAATAATAACACAAAAATCATAATTTGAATAATAAAAAAATATATAATGAAAAAAGTATATAAAAAATGTTATAAATTATTTTCTTAATAATTAAATTACTACTGATTTCTCTACAATGCCAGTACTGAACTAGTAGTAAATCAGTACAATACCTTTGCTGTTATAAGTATATTACTGTACTATATCTGTACCTAATTATCTACTAATACTTTAGTTTACCAACATTGTGCCAGTGTCCAACCAGCTGTTCATTAGTACCAAAACAGTATTCATTTATAAATGGGCCTTAGTCTGATCGATGTTATTATTCTAATTCTTAGTCGGTAGTGAAAAACTGTAGAATTGATACAGATTCTGTACTACTTGCCAGTACTGACAAATTTGGCAGCAGTATTGTGCCAGTATTGGGACATATTGCATTTTCTTTCTGAGTAAATGTAACTATTTTAATTTTGAATTCAGAATAAATCATACAATTAAAAATAAAAGAAATTAAACATAGTTTATTTATAATGTGAATAGTATTTTTTCCGTCTGTTAACTATAATATTGTAATTTTTTGTAGTGGAATCACTTACGCTTGGCTAATTTTTATAATAATGCAGCTTACATGCTAATTACGGGATTTCTAGTATGAATTAAAATAAATTTTCAAAAAGCATAAAAGCTTTAAAAAAATCATCAAAAGATACAAAGATATTCAAATGTCTACGTTACATTTTTGTTATAAATTCGTTTAATAAAAAAAAAGCTTCTTTGAATAAAACAAAAGTTGCTTGTTTTAGAGAAGAAAGATATAATATTTAGTAAAATAAATAAAATTGCAAACAGCTTCAGCAATTATCCATATACAAGAGAATTTATAATCAAGTTATATAAATTATTACATTTAATCAATAGTAATTGTATTTCCAATATGCATTGATGTTTTCAATAAAATTAATATAATTAAATAGATTCAGAATCGATCATAGATACGATATACGCTTAAAAAGATACAATTTAATTCAGGCCTAAATAGTAGTAGAAAACATTATCGAAGAAAAATTATAACGTTTTTAACAATCCACTCATTTTCATATATGTTAGTATTATAGAATTAAACTACATGTGATTGCAGTTTCTATTAACATCCTGTAATTCTGTTCGCACCGTTCTACTACTCATCAAATTCAAAATACAAACTCATGTAAACAAATGATAATGATACAACTACTTATTGAATGAATTTCAAGAAAAAGCATTGTTGATTCGTTTAATTAACACCGACAAAATAATTTTAAAATTCAATTTGTAATTTGGAAACGGCTTTTTGTTCATTTGTTCTGATTTCCGTGTGTGTATATTTTCTAATTAAGCAGAGTAAATGTCGTAACATCTAAGTAAATTAAATTCGCCGCATGATAACAAAAAAAACCTTTGTTGGTCTCGTTTTTTCTTCACCTCCCCTTCTTCTCTCGTCGGAATTGTTATGCATTGTTTGTCATTTACTGTACTTTAATGAGGAATACAATTGTCCTGAAATATTTAAAAAGTTTTTCAAAAACCAACATTGTGGAGCATTGCCGAAATAATTAAAATCAGGATTAGAATGCAACGTGGATCCGGTTAGTTTAGCGTGCAACGCCAAACTGGAAGTTGTTTCTCATGTATTAGGTTGGCAGCTGTAAAACTGTAAGTTTACGCGAGTACTTTATTAATTAACGAGGTCGGTTAGCTTGCCTTTTCACAGACCGTATTTTATCCCCGCATTTGGATGTGGATTACGGCAGGCGTTTCGTCGTCGAGTGCTTTGCATGAAAATAAAAAATGAAGACAAAAAATGGCGAAAGAACGAGTGCAGATTCCGCGAAGGACAGTAAAGATACGTTTTTCATGCGGATATTAGCGCTTATCGACGCGGCATTATGCCAAGCGTATTTCGATATTTTTATGGTCTCATCTTCACCTTGACTTAACGTTTCACTTCGCATATTACTTAGCAAAAGAATTTATAAATTTTTTCGCGCAAACTTTTGTCGTTATAGAATGACGACAAAAAAATTACAAAGTTAAAACAAATTCAAAAGAGATAGAGAAAAACATAGTAAGAAGTAGGAAAATGGAAAGGGAGAGATCGAATAATATAATATAGGAAAAAAGTTTTATATGTTGAAAAATAAATGATCATGTGATGCTTTTTGTTCTTATTTATTTACTAAGAAATTTGTAAAATATTTAATTCCGACCTACTTAACATTCATAAATCTAATCTCATTTATTACAGCTGCAAAGTTCATGTAATTGCTGTCTGCATTTGCGACCCAAATACACTATTTACTCGACGACCATGTTTGGTAGGAAACAAAAAATTTCCTTTCATATTTTTACTTTATAATAGAATTTTTTGTGCAGAATTTCTTTATAAAGTTATAAATTAAATATTCTAATCTGAAGGCGTAATAATATTATACTAGAATAAATCGATACTAGCAAGTTTCATTAAATGTTTACTAATAAAAATGCTGTTCAAAAATATTGAAAGGTACGTTAAAAAAGGTTATTATCATTGGAAAGCACTACCGCAAAGGCTGTATAAAAAATACTGTAAAAAAGGTTGTATTTAAACATTGTATTAAACAATTGAACATAATAGTACATTTTACACCGATGGAAATAAAATTATTATGAAAATAGTCACTAATTATCACAGTATTTTTAATGTAATGCATTCTGTTATTGGAATGATGGCCAATTTGGTTAAAAATTATAATTTGTAACCAAATAAAGTTAAATCATTGTCTTATTGAAGATAAATATTAAGTAGAACAAAGTAAAGAAGATGTTACTACTTGTCGCATACTGATGTGAATTATTCACCGAGTATGTTTCTTAGATACATTATTAACATAAAATTGGAGTAAAAATATGGATTGAGATGTTGCTGAATTTATTTTGCAAGTGTATCAGTAAATATATGCATAAGTATGGTTTTTGAGAATTTGCAACCGGTGAAAATGCAACCGTTCTCTTCTTTCAGTGTGATCAGGTGGTAGGCGTTGACGCGACCCGAATAGAGACGCCAAGGAAACTGTGTATTATTAAACGCTTGCCCGTGAGCCGCATAATATGCGTCCGCAAAAAGACTGCATCTCACGTTGACACTTTATAATTCATATACGACTCGTCGGCTCGAGGCAGCCGCTTCTTTTGACAGAACGATATCCATTTCAACGATTAGTATATCATAAGCTTCTCTGATGCCCAAGCAGCTTTGCAATATCAATTTCTGTTTAAATCAGTCGCGTAGTAAACCTAACTAATGATTTTCTTTATCTCGATCTATCTGGTTATGATTAATATTAAGCTATAATCTTCATCAACAAAATAAGCTTTTACAAGGTAATACATATATATAGATGGACAAATTTAATGTGCTCTTATATGGATTCTGGATCATAATACACTGAGAGCAAAACCCAATAAAAATTACCGTGCTTATTATCATAGTAAACATCAGTAATATTGTCGAAAAGGAAATAAATATGCTTGTTTAATTTATATTTTGTAATGATTTTGTCTATTTAAATTTAGTCTACATCATTTTTAAGAAAAAGATTCAGAAATTTAAATTAAAAATAATTATATTATAAAATAAATATGTTATAAATATAAGAATTACCTATAAAAATTATTTATAATAGAAAAATAATTCATAGTATATTAATTATATATTTTTGTTTTTCTTCTGTTACGTGCCATCAATAAGTTTTACCTTACTGGTAAATTAAATTTGTCGTTTTTATCAGTTATTCTTATTGTCTTCTGAGTGTAAATTATACCCGACAGGTAAGGTAAAATTTGTTTTGTTTTGGAACTGATTTTACATCTAAAAGTATCTGAAAATAAACTGGAAGAAACGTAATTTTTAATGTTTAATCTTTATTACTGATTTTCACTAAGCAACGCGGTAAATTTAATGATTTTTCCACAATATTTTTTATTTAGTTTTTGGCTCAGTCTATTTATATTTATACTAGCTGAGTTCGCGGCTTTGTCCGGTCGAATATAAGGGCCTATATGGTCCCTTCCCTATGATAAGGCACTGATATCAATTAGTATCGTCAAGTACAATATCTAATTTTACCTTACTTTTTTTCAAAAAATCAAAAAATTTATAATTCTGCTATTTGGCGATCTGCCGCACAGAATGAATGAAGCGAAGCTATCCTAGTACCATTGCATTACGGAATTGCATCAATGTATAACTATTTTTCATACAAGTTTCGCTAGAACTGCACGTTCAAGTTCTTTCAGCAATGAAAAACTAAAGAAATTTTGAGTACCCAAATAAATTTTTTTTTCATCCAAATATGATAAATCAATAAGGGGCTGTCCATAAAAGAAGTCCGCATGATCTCACTTTCTTTTGCCTCTTCGTATGCATATATTTTACTTGAATTAAGTTCATTTTTGTAATTGAAACGAATGAATTTGACTTAATTCATTCGTTTATATATTATTTTATGCAATATTATAAATAAATATTGCATAAATTAAAACGACCTTGTGCCAATGTTGGTCCAACGTGTGACTACTGATAATAAATTCTATATTAATCATTAAATCTTGCATATGTTAAAGCAATCTTGTACCAAACACGCCGCTGCTAATAAAAATTACTGTATATATGCAGAATTACTAAATTCTGCATATGATAACACAACCTTGTGCCAATCTTGGCCCAATTTATTACTGCTATTAATGAATATTCACTTTATTAATAAATAATTTATACCTTGGGGCTATCTTGTGCCAACGATTCACCAACGTTTGTATTTGCATTGGGCCAAGCCCGACTTCTACCGTTGGCAATTTGCAGGATTTACAATTGGCTCATTTGTAGATGCTGGCAAAAAGCAGATTTTTCTATTTGGAAAGTACCATCTTATCAAACGTATCATTTGATCGAAAGTATCATCTTATCGAACATATCATCTGATCGAAAGTATCATCTTATCGAACGTATCATCTGATCGAAAGTATTATCTGATCGGAAAATCATTTGACCGAATAAACATTTGATCAAAAGTATCATTTCTACGATATTTCTATAATTTTATTCTATGATATGCAGAATAACAACAATTTCTTATTCGTTCTTAAGGTTTACTAACATTATTGTATTTTTCACATTTCGTACAAGTAATTGAGTAATTACATTTTGCCGATATTTTTCTTTACGATGGAAGATTATTACACAATTATGTTGCGCATTTGTATTGTATTTGGCTAGAGGCACTACCATGTGTCTTGAAACATCCTTGAATGTCGATATCTGGATAGATCTTTTTAAATGTTTGTATTTAACTGTTTTGAAATCCATACAAAATAATTCAGTGGATTAATACGTGGAAACAATATTTTGAATAGTGTCAATGTCTTGGTGTAGGTGATACTTTTTTTGTTTGTTAACATAATATACAGTAGTGAAATTTTTGTCCCGTGTACAATACCGTGCAAAAATGCATTAGATACATTTTTAGTATCATTGCCCATCCATATATTTCACTTTGTTAACCATGCTCTGTCTTGTTGTAAATATTATAATGCGACAACTCTCTTCCACTAAGTCGTAATAGAAGAATTTGATTTTGCCTTATAATTGTATATTTTGTTACACATGCTCGCAAAGTCAGACTTTGCTCCCTGTTTTTTAGAAGCAAAGTCTGACCTGTACTTTTGTGCATTTGTGACGAAAAATATCGTTTGCACCACGAGCAGCAATAGAACTTTTTTATTTCCTTGGTGAAAAATATACTAATTCTTCCGCCTTAATAATATTCCCGTATGAGAATAGTATATTTTCCACCAAGGGAAATGAAAGAGGAAATTCACTACAGAGTGCGAAGTTTACAATCGAATGCGAAGACGAGGCTTGTTATCGCACGAGGTGAACATTTTTTTTATTTTCCATGGTGTAAACAATATCTTTCGTCACAAGGGAGCAGAAAATGCAGTTTCCTTAAAACTCCCTAGAGATAGAAAATGCACTTTCTGTCACCGCGTAACGAAATACAATATATATCAAAACTAATTTGATGTATATATGTTTTCAATTTTTTATGTGTAAATATATTTTTGCATATATTTTGGAAATATATGTTTACTTATATACTTTTCAAATATATTTCAAATATATTGTTCAGAGGTGAGGGCAATAAAGAAATATACGCCGAACCGATTACAAAGGAAAGATCACTTTATTTAGTGTCGATTACAAGACGGGCGTGTTGATACTTTCAGAACGTGGCGACGAGAGAGATCGGACAAAAGATAGTGCAGTTTTAAGCGCCGCCTCGCGGGTTACATAAACATTAACAGACGCGGGTAACGTTTGAATTGGTCCAACAAACATAACTTAACACTCCCCCTCAATGCAAACGTTTCAATGACTGTATAATTATTCTATGTAATCAACAATCTTTCATGAACAATGTCATTAAACTAAAAATAAAGGAATAGTAACATCGA
>JABFPJ010005200.1:0-12515 GCA_022817425.1 Gryon sp. ZL-2020
AGTCAATCGTTTACTAATTAATAAAATATTATAGTTAAAAAGACTATATTATTTGGTTACAGTAATTATATTTCATAAGTTGTAATATAAATTTAAAAATAGTAAGAGACAAAAATCACTATTCGATATAGTTAATAGTACCAAATTTTTGGCTCAGTGTAAAGCTAATTCATACGATTATCTTACTTCTCTAACTTTGCCAAGAAGATTCGCCAGTTCGTTGCGACAATATTGTGATTCTTTTTCTAGTTGCTGAATATACTCTTCTTGATGTTCGATGTAAGACATAACTTCTGGAGGAGCGTTTTGGTTTTCGCCATTCGAGAATACGGGAATATTACTTGACGCTGCTTTCAATTGAAAGGTTTTAGGTCGTGCAGAATAGTATTTACTTGTAAGAAGAGAAGATTTGATTTTGTAATTATCACTTTTAACACTGCGATCATCAGTATCATCGCCCGATTCGTTAATTCGTAAACTGCTTTCCTGATAACTGCGTCTGTTAATGATATAAAAAAATGAAAATTAGACATTTTCTTTGACAAAAATGTGCACGTCTCAAAGTGACAAAATTCTTAAATTTTTGCAAACCTAGGCAAACTTTTTGATGAGTAGGATTCAGCCAAGAGATATTTCAATTTGGACACAGCTTCTCGGTACGCTAACTCAGTGTAATCGAATGGTTTTTTTCTTGCTGCATCAAATTTTCCAAGTCCATTCATTTTTCTGTAAATTAAAATAATATATTATATATATTATTATATTATTATATTATATTATTGGGAAAGTATATTTATATTCATTTTGTATATAACAATCAGAAAAACACGTTCAATTGTAAACTTTGAAAATAAATTTACTTTACAAGTCTAATTTAACGAGTTGATGAGTTAATTTTCCACAAAAGTTAATTGTAGTATTTTGATTTATTGCATTTAAGGTAGTTTGGCATTATTTTATGAAGTAATTTCAACGATGAAATGTAGACTAAGCAGTTAGATTATTTGCACAGTTAATAACTGCTATTTTTGTTTCAATATATACATTGCAATAGTCCAATAAATTAAAAGAAATCGTACAATAGTAACAGAATAGATAAATACCATTTTGTTATGATAAGCAATTTATTAGAAAAATAGTTAAATCATAACATGCAATCTTTGTAGACAATATTAATCAATTCTAATGGTAAATCAACTTTAATTCTCATAATTTAATATTTATTCTGAAGTAATTTATTTCCTCTCACGCACTCTGGCTTATATATTGATCGATTCGCGAAATTTGTCGTGAACAAAGTGCACGAAGTAAAACCATCATTTTAAGTTTATGATGTTTCCAAGTAAATTACAGTTTAGCGTGGCTTAAATATAGTTTGTAAAAACTCATTTTTGTTGTTTTTTTTAGATTTTAAACTTCTTTTAAACTGCAGAAACAAAGTAAAGCTTAAATCAATAAATTTCATTATTTACAACTCCATATGGAAAAAGTTAATAATTCACAATTACAAATTGTATTATTTCACACAGAAATGTTCAAACAAAACTTATTTAATTTCTATTTAAAATCCTTTATTTTTCATTAAAAACATAATAAAATAAATTTACATATATACATATATAGTTGAATTTGTTAAATTGTACATTAGTGAATTGTTAAACAAATATAATTTCTTTTTGGATAAGTATTAATTATACTTACTAGTACTTATTCATAGTTACTAGTATTAATACTAGTAACTATCAATAGTAATTATAACTAGTATTAATACTAGTAACTTTAATAGTAATGGTAACTAGTATTAATACTAGTAACTATAAATAGTAATAGTAACTAGTATTAATACTAGTAACTATACTTTCCTTAAAAAATAATCTCTTAATAATATTTGGCTCACCTTAATTTCATGCGTTTGAGTTTGGGCAAATTAACGAAAGATTCTGAATGTGCGACGGAACTTCGAAGTGTGGACACCGGTGTAGAAGATAGGTCTGACTGGCGAGTGTGTCGCTGGTAGGTGCTTGTGGCGAGCATTCTAACGGCGATGTGCCGTCAAAAGCTGACGTCGATTTGCATATAAGCGGTAAAAAATCGATATTAAACCGTAGGCCGCTCGCACGCAATCCATTGCAAGGAACGCGCGCTTGGCTTAAAAGGGCCGAAAGTTTAGGAGTCGGACGAGAGACGTCGTAAGCACAGCAGAGCCTGGCGGTGAATTGCGTGTGAGTGAGCGATCGAGTCGTCAGAAGGGACAGGCACCGTACCATCGCGTGATCATCATTCTTCGGGGCCGTTGCGCGATTTCCACGACTCTGACATACCGCAACACTACTACTATGTGTGTACTCAAAATAATGAGCACCGGCATTCTAACGAAGCTAGTTTCCGGATCATTTCACCCTTTTTTTATGTTTTCAAATTACTCCGCTCGAATATTGCAAAAATTGATCCTCGCTTTTATTTTAGGAGACTTTAATGTCTGAACAAGAAGGACTGCACTTTCAGTCGTTCCGGTGGATACTCATATTGCAACTACAGGCAGAAATCTAATTTGAGATCTTAAATGGATAGCATTTTATTTGTTATATCACCTAAATGAGATCTTTCCTGGTGAAGCAAATTCTTCAGCTATGTGTGGGAGAAATATTTGAACTATTTCAGAATTGATATTTAACGAATTAGGATAAAAAATAGGATAAATTACACCCAGAGAAAAGAGTCAAAATTTACTATGTTTTATAGTAGTTTGGGATTTTTTTGCAAAAGAGTACACATTTTACTATGTTTAAGAGTAAATTTCAATATAAACATAGTAAATTTCAACGAAAACATAGTAAAATTCAATTTAAAAGATAGTAAATTTATATTCTTTTGCAAAAATTCCCAAACTACTATAAAACATAGTAAATTTTCATGACACTTTTTTCTGAGTGTAGGAATTAGGTTAATATATTTCGAATCAATATTTAATATATAAATTAAGTTAAGAACGCAATGAAATTTACATTCATATGAAAAATTGGATGAATTTTTACTAAATAACATTGTAAATATTGTATAAAAGCAAATATTATATTTCACGTTTTGATAATTTAAGCAACAAAGCAATACATTTAATGACAGTTGGGCATTAAATATGAATATTTGCGTTACATATTATTTATTTTTAACAGCTGCAATAAACAGCTTTACGGAAATTCCGTGAAGGTGATTGGACGTAGGGGGTAAGAGAAAGTGCTTTTTCAGTTTCTCTTGGATCACCGGAAACTGATGCTCCTACCCCGCAAAATGTGGAACCCGTTTCTTGGGGGAAAATCCTGAATTCGATAGAGGTGCTAATAGCTGCCTTACTCGCACCATGCTATTAAAATCTAGAATGAAGAAACTAATCGTCAGTCCTGAAGATAGAAATAGGATTGATAAGGATAATGGTGAAATATGATATCTTTCCCCCTAAAGAGGGGAGAGAGAGAGAAAGTGCACTTTTCCTCCCTAGGAAGTTTTTAGAAAACAGCATTTTCCCTCCCTCATAACGAATAATATCGTACACAACATTGGAGATGATGAACGGAAATCAGTTTCCCGATTTTATCTGCCTTCTTGCCCAATATACTATTTCTCACACGTGCATCGAAAACATATGTTTTCTTCCCTCACAAGTGGAACTTTCTCTCCCTTGGAAGGAAAAGTATTTTTTCTCTTACGTGTATCGAAAACACAACTTTTCTACCCTGAAAAATGGGATGAAAGTGGCACTTTCTCTCCCTCGGGAGGGAAAGTTTGTATAACTTAAATAAATGAAAAAATTTGTTAACTAGTTACTTTCCATCACTATAGTTACTTTCCATCCCTCTGGAGGGAAAGTGCCACTTTTATCCTATTTTTTGAGGAAGAAAAGACCTTTCCGATACACTGGTGAGAAAATAGTATATTACGCAACAAGGGAGATGAGATCGGGAATTCGTTTTCCCGAGCGGGGCTTACAAGCCGAGCCGAAGGCGAGGTTTGTAATCGCGAGGTTATATTTTTCGTTACGAGGGAGGGAAAAAAGCCATTTTCCTAAATCTCCCTAGGGAGGAAAATGGCATTTCCCTCCCCGAGTAACGAAAAATATCGTCCTCAACTAGGGAGAAATTGCCGATTTGACTCGTGTTGTCGAGATTTCTGCACTCGCCTTCGGCTCGTGCATCAAACCTCACACTCGTCTAGAATCGGCAACTTTTCTCCCTAGTTGAGGAATATACTATTCATTATTTAAATGTTTTTTCCTTAAATTCCTTAAATTTGATTCTTTAGGGATAAAAAGTGGGAATAGAAAATTACTTTCCCTCCCTAGGGAAAGAAAGTGCCACTTTCATCCCATTTTTTTGGAAGAATATACTATTTCATACGTTTTCGTGCTTTTGTGATTTTCCCATAATTTTTTCGATGTTTGTTCATCAAAATAAGTTCGAAAAGACATTTCGAAATAAATCTTGTTCTTTTTTGTTTTTTAGAATATTTCTTTTAGATATTTTTTTATTTTATAATGGAAAATAAGTATAGTTTTTGTAATGATGGTGAAATTAATTCTAAATTTATTATCTTTCGTAACATAATTGTGACATACACGTAACCTGCGCTTGATCTAGTTAATATCATAAACAACATAATTTATCAGCATAATTCATACATATATATATGAATATTATTTAATAATTTTATATTTTTTGATTTTCTTTAATCGTGATGATTAGCTAAAAATCGGAATTTCATACATTAATAAAAATCAGTTAATATAAATAGAAATATATTATAATATAAAAATTATTGAATAATAATATAAAATATTATTTATTGAATTGATCAATATATTTATTTAAATTTAAATATGTAATTGCAAAGAGACAAAACAATTTCGCCTAACTTCAGTCATTCATTTTCAAATACAATATGCCCAACATAACCACCAAAATATCAGTGAAGGAGACAGAGTAAAAGTTAACGTGAAAGCGTAACAAGTAAATTATATTTTGACTTATGAAAACAATTTTATAAACAAGTTAAGTGTATTTTTTATAATAAAATACTAAAGTGCATTAAGTGAACAGTCTGCAAAATGAAACTGGTTTGTACTTTACTTTATCTTATTTACTTTAATGACATCAATTATTTTTGTTTATTCTTCTTTTACAAATGTACAACCTAACCTGTATTTTTTATATTGAATTTAAATGTTTTATATTTTTGCGTTATTTCACTATAAGAAATTATTAATACAACTGTTTTATAAAAGTTAAATAATGTTATTTAACTTAAATTATATTTAAGTTATTATATTTTCAGCGAAACAATATTTATAAAACAAATACTGAAGTTTCCCGGGATATTTAAAATTTCGTATAACTTTTCATGATTTTCAGTCATACAATTTTGTAAATGTATAAAATTAATTAAATCTTTAAATTACGTTTATTAATTTATTAATGAACGTAAACATTAACGTAAATATTAATTTATTATTAATAAATATATGTATTAAATGCTTACAATTTTATTTCATTTTTAATTATGAAACTAAAAATAAAAATAAAATTACAAATAATAAATAAGTAATGTATTTCTTTTCAGTACTGTTTATCGAGTGAACCCACCAACCCATGTTTGGTGTTGACATTTAAAGGCATCACATTGATGCTGGACTGTGGATTAAATATGCAATCAATTTTAAATTTCATGCCGTTGTCTATGGTTCCAAGTGCGCGATTTAATTCATTGCCCAATTGGTTTCCAAGAGACAACCAACATGCATGGCAAATTGAAGGGGTATAACATAATTAATTTTGTTTAAACAATGCAATTACTTAAATTCAAAATAAGTATATAATTCAATGTAAAAATATATATACACTAAAACCAATTAAATTTCAATAAAAATTTGCATTTTATAGGAATTGAAAGAATGCTGCAATCGACTGTTCGTTGATTCCACGCCAGAATTTTGTCCACCTTTAGATAAAAGTATTGACTTTTCTGAAATTGATGCAATTTTGATCTCAAATTACACTTGTATGCTTGCGTTGCCTTTTATCACCGAAGACACTGGCTTTAAAGGCACAATATATGCGACCGAACCGACATTACAAATCGGTCGACTTTTCATGGAAGAACTCGTAGAATTTATCGAGCGTACACCCAGAGCAACTTCTGCAAGATATTGGAAGGAAATGTTGCATGTATTGCCATCCCCCTTAGCGGATGCATTAAAACCTAAACAATGGAAACACATTTATTCAATGGCCACCGTTAATTCAGCATTATCCAAAATTCAACTGGTCGGGTATGACCAGAAGTTGGTATTTATCAAAAACTGATTACTTATATAAAACCACAATTGCTCTTATTTCAAAATAAATTTGAATATAAATGTTATATAGATATAAATACTATTGAAATTATGTGCTTTCAGGACATTTTTGGTGCATTGACAGTAACTCCAATTAGCTCTGGCTATTGTTTAGGAAGCAGTAATTGGTTAATATCATGCGATCATGAGAAAATCGCTTACGTCAGTGGTTCATCGACCTTGACAACACATCCACGTCCCATGGAACAAACCGCTTTGAAGCATGCAAACATGTTGATACTTACAGGTTTAACACAAACACCCACTAATAATCCGGATAGTATGTTGGGCGAACTTTGTATGATGGTTGGTTAGTAAACCAAAGAATCCTTTAATCGACTGATATTTCATCGTATTATATTTATAACCAATTTAAAGAATATTTTATACATTTTTTATATTCTTTTTAGCTCAAACAGTACGTTCTGGAGGATGTGTTTTAATACCATGCTATCCATCAGGAGTTGTATATGATCTTTTTGAATGTCTAAGTACTCATTTAGATAAGTCCGGATTTTCTCAAATACCGTTATTTTTTATTTCACCGGTAGCCGAAAGTTCTTTAGCATATTCAAATATTTTAGCAGAATGGTATTTAAGTTCTACATTATATACTATGTCATTATTCTTTTTTCTTTTAAATTAATTGTGTCTTCATTTCAATATCTAATTTTTTAGGTTGACACCAAATAAGCAGAACAAAGTGTATTTACCCGAAGAACCATTTCCACACGCATATCTGGTAAAAATGGACCGACTTAAACATTATTCTTCAACATATGTCGATGGATTTAGTTCAGATTATAGACAGCCTTGCGTTGTATTTTGCGGTCATCCGAGTTTGAGATTTGGCGATGCTGTTCATTTTATTCAATTGTGGGGTAGCAATCCTCTTAATTGTGTCATTTTTACAGGTAAAAAATATTCATTGATTAGAAACAAGTACATATTTCAAATATAAAAGTCTTTTTTACAAAATGAATATATTTTCTTTGTTTTTTTTTTTTTTTTTTTCTTTTATAAAATGATATTTTTAAGTTATATATTATTAAAAATATTTATCTTTCAGAACCAGACTTTTCTTTAATGGACGCATTAGCACCCTTCCAACCACTGGCAATGAAAGCAGTTCATTATCCTATCGATACTTCATTGAATTTTGCACAGGCAAACAAACTGATTCGAGACCTTAAACCTGAAAATTTAGTAGTACCTGAAAGTTATACTAAACCACCTCCAATAACAGTACCACTTCGATTAGATCTTGTTATAGAACCAGTTGGGGTAAACATTTAAAATAATATTCAATATATAAATTATTTTTGTGACAGAAATAGAAAAAAAGACATTGACTATTATTTCTCATTTTAAAAGCAATTTGACATTTAAAATAAAGTGAATTGCAAATTATAGAATTATATACATTTACGTTTCTTTTAGGATAAACCACTGATTACTTTTAAACGTGGTGAAGTTGTAAAGTTACCAATAAAACGACAAAAGGGACGGGTATATATAGAGCCAAATTTAGCCGGAAATATAATACCAAGTGACATAAGACCTGGTTTAAGTTTAGCTTCAATAACAGGCGAACTTGAGGTGAAGGACAACGTTTATACTTACAAGGTATTAAATACTTCTAAGTATAATAATAATATAATAATAATATAAATAAATTTATAAAAAAAATAACCACAATAATATTAATGAATGTTTATTATTACTTTTATATAGAATTTTGACGATAAAGGACCAGTTCGAGTAAAAAGTAACAGTTCTCCTGCACTAAATAAAGACGATACTTTAAAAGAGAAACGAGACGAATATGGAAATTTAGATCCACAAGAATTACTTCAAAAGTTAAATCAAGAAGGTTTTCATGGAGCAAAATTGCAACATAGTCCCACGGCAACGAGTATTCATCTGGTAAGACTTTTACGAATTATAAAAAATGATTATTATCTTAAAAATTTTATTATCACTTTTATGTATTTATTAAAAAATGAAATTTATTTCATAACAAATTTGATGAAAAATTAATTAAAATTAATGATAATGATAAAATGTGTTGAAAAATATATGTAAAACACATTACAGTTAAATGCAACACGTTTATTATTTTGCTTATAACTAAAAGTTTTGTTTGGTCTGTCTGGCTCTGTTTGCAGCAAGATGAAGATACATTGATTCAAATAGCCGATAATTCGACGCATATATTCTGTAATGGTGACGAAAAGTTACGTAGACGACTTCGAACAATTATAATGCAATGTTTAAAACGATTTTAGTTTATAATATACTCCATGGTAAGTATCATTGAATACTTAAGTTCTAAATGGATCTACTTTTTAAGGCAAATGTGATACTAGTTTCGATTAACAGTGTTTCATATTTTTGTACAGTTTCTACGATTAATCGTTCTTAGTTAAATAAATTATATTAATAAGTATTAATAATTAATTATTATAATAATATTTATTATTATAAAAAATGAGTTACTTGAGGTATTCTATTGAACAAATCACAATTGTATTTTCATAAGAAATAATGACTGTCAATGTTTTTTGCAATACATATTTAACACATTTCATGTTGTTATAACATATATATATTATAATACAAATTTTACGTAGACAATACATTCATAATATAAACAGATGCGTGATGAAGAGAAAAAATGTATACATTTCAAATTCAAATGATAAATAAAAATTATCAAAATATTTTCGTAAATGAGAATGAAAAAAGGATATTAATACTTAATGATGCACATCGCTATTCATACAATTCAAATCAAAAAAGCAATACAAAAGTACTTCGTAATCTCTATGAAAAAAACTTAAAGCTACAAAAATACGGAATCAAATTAATTGCATGATTGAATCATAACATTTATAGATCGACAGCTTGCTATTTCATTAAATTATTTCGTTAGTAGTAATTTTTTTAACTACTAAGCGTATATTTAGTTACACACTTTTTTCGAGATTGTATTGCTGCATTCTGAATGTTATTTTTATAATTATGTTGATGTTTTACTTTTTTTTATTTAAATTTATAGGATTTATACAAAGTAATCCGAAGTTTTAAATTGTAAAAAAATTGGTTTTATATATTATCTACAAATACAGTAGAATATCTTATTTCGGGCAGTATTTTTTCGTATTTAATACGTGAACGAGTATTCACTGTATATGAGTAATATTGTTCATAGTATACAATATTTTTTTATTGTAATGGTATAGTATTACAATTGTTTATCCAATTGTAATTATACAATATAAAGTTTATTTAAAAGAATATATAATTTTACTTTATATTAAGGCCGAATTTTTGAATAACTAAACTGAAATAAATAAAAAGATTAATCAGTTTATTTAACATTATCGCGAAAACTTCGCTGGGCCGTTTGCAGCCACTGTTTGAATTCATCGATTTTATTTTCAACATCGCGTAAAAGTCGATCAAATATCTGTACATCCTTTTCGTATTCTTCAAGGGATTTCAGGCTTTGGATCTTTTTCGGGAAATACTTTTTTCGTTTAACATTCAGAATGCAGTAATGCGTTACCTAGTTGGTCGCTGTACCTAATGCTACGCCCGCGGCAAAAGATACTAAGAAGAAATGAAATTCGTTAAATCTACAGTCAGAATCGCCAATAAATGTATTATACCAACGTCGGGTGCGTAATTCGCCTTCTTTTAACATCTTGCCAGCCTTGTTTACTTTCTTATCCACATACCTTTCCACCTAAAACAATAATTCGGTAAAAAACTATTTTCAATGTTCTTTTTCAAATTTTATTTCAATTTTTTATTTAATTTTAATTAATTTTTTGTAAGAACATGCAGGATAAATATAAAAAAGATATTAAAAAGTATACCAAATAAGTAAATTTAAATGAAGTAAGGAAGTAAGATAAATTAACAGTTTTAGTAAAAGCTATAATTTACAGTATAATTAAAATTATTTTATTAGTTAGTTTAGTAGAATTAGAAAGATATAATGAAATTTATTAGTAAATACTTGTATGACTTTTGTTCCATTAATTTTATTATATTATTAATTACTATCTAAAAAACTATTTATTCTCACAAAATAAAGGAAATGAACCAAATGTGTATAACAATTTATTTTATGGCAATAAAATTATAATAATAATGGTACGATTAATATAATGATTTATCTACAAGATCGTATTTTGTATTAAAAAATCTTATATCGAAGACATTTGATCTGTACGGCAATGCAACTGATGTATATTGTAACATTAATCATCAGTCAAAATTACAATTACAAAATCATATTTTGTACAGTATAAAAACAATTTTCGCGTTTTTTTTTATATATATGTGTATGTGTGGCGGGAGTTTATTTAAGAAGAAGCTAAACCGATTAGTAAACCTCCAGAGAAACTAGTCGCAAACAAAGCATTTGATTTCCAATATTTTCCTACCTGCAAATTTTAAAACAAAACGTATTTTTACCAAAAGTATAAATAATTTATTGAATAACTTTATATCTATAATCTAGACTTTTAGATAGTGAACTTGTCTAATTGATTAATTCCAATTAAAATAAACTAAATTAATTAAGATAAAGCATTTGTAATTTTTCGGAAATTGTAGCAAGTTTTAAACAAATTTGAACTACCTTATCCATAACGGTAGGACCTTCTCCTGTAACAGCTTCCTCGACTTTGTCCGTAATCTTTTCGGCTTTCTTTTGAAGTTTATCCCAATTTATTTTGATATAACCCTGATGAGCAGCTACTTGTAAAATAATTATTCCTCCGCCAAGTGCAAAAGCTGCTGCTTTGCCAACTTTTGAAGCCAAAAAACCGGTCACCCTAAACACATAATTTTTTTTAACAACCATTAATTATAACGTAATCATCAAATGAATATCATTTTGCGTTTTTATATTTCAAATGTCTATTGTATTCAGTGTATAACATCAACTTATGCAAGATTTAGTTACAATTTCCATTTTTATCAATTCTTGTAATAATTATATAAGGAGTATATATAATAACACTTTTGGCATCGAAAAAGACTTGAATAATCAAAATAATCAATTCATTTGATTATAATTCTACATTTCATTTTCAATTTTAGATATCTGTTGATTTAACTACAAAATAGTTGTACTATATTTATGATTTGTTTACCATCCTGATGATGCGCCAATAATAATTTGTTTCGTCGCAGATGTTTTACTAACATCTCCTAAAAATTTGTCCAACATTGTTTTAGCTTCTCTGGAAATATCGTCGTTCGCTTCGTTCTTGTTTTTCTTTGTCGGAAGACTCATTTTTGCGCTATAAATATTTATTTCTTTTTAATATACATAGTATAGTATTTACACATATATAAATATTCGAAGTACAAAAAAACATAATTAGAAAATATATAAATAAAAGTAAAATATAAGTGTTTTATTTGAAATTTGAATTACATCTGAAATTTGTAAAATGTAAAAAAATGCTAAAATGGAACCCCTGCAACTGTCATCTTGTAATTAAATCAGTTAACAATGCTGACAACAATCACTATAAACAAATCATTTTAAAAATATCGATTGAGTATAAAATGACGATGAACAAGACAATAAAGAAAGGCCGCGTTTAGTCATAAAGCAGAATATAGACGGATGACAAATTTGTCAGCAAATTAATTTACGCATAATCAATTATAATGATTTTTACATCATTTTAACAATCGTCAGTTTATAAATAAAAATATGTTCAATAAGTTACACGAAAAAATGAAATAACGTGAGAAATACCGTTTGAAAAGCTTCGTTGCTCCGGAATAAACTTTTCTTTTTATTGACTTTGGCATAACAATGAGGCTCGTTTTGATGTCATAAAATTGTACGTTTGATTAAAAAATGACAATTGCACGAAATTATTTGATTTTGAGAAATTGCGGCTTATCTCACCTTATCAGAGCCAATACAGAGATCACGTTATGGCTACGTAAAGATGTCTGTTGGAAATTCGCAATTCCAATCGTTGGCCTCGTCTCAAAACTAAAGCCCCTCGACCATATTCAACTAGATCAAGCGGGGTTCTTATGAACACAATAATCTTATGTCACATAGAAATCGAGCCAATACTCATTATCA
>JABFPJ010005201.1:0-12514 GCA_022817425.1 Gryon sp. ZL-2020
ATTTTAGTTACTTTTTCTTAGTTTTCTTAATTTTCTTAGTTTTGTCAATTTTATTATTTTTGTTAATTTTCTTAGTTTTCTTATTTTAATTAGTTTCACATTCTTTCTTTTCTTAGTTTTATTAATTCGATTATTTTATTAGCTTTCTTACTTTTCTTATTTGAGTTTGTTTGTAATTTTCTTACTCTTATTAGTTTTCTTTTATCATTTAGTATGTTCATAGTTTTCTGTTTCTTTAAGTAAGTTATCTTAGTTTTGTTAATTTTATTAGTTCTCTTATTTTTCTTATTTTATTATTATTTTTTTAGGTTTCTTAATCTTCTTCAGTTAAATCTTCAATTTTGATTTTCAACTTTGATATCGATATATTTGAACTTTCATTAACAAAATTCTCGCAATTTGCTTTTTTTGAACAACTGATTTTTCGTGACTTGTATAAATAATAATCAAAATCAACTAATAATTTGCTATATAAATAATTGTCACTTTTTTAAAATTATTTCAATCATAGTTACTGCAGAGTTTTGATTGTAGGTCAAAAAATTTTTTGATTTTTTGTAAATAAAATATTTTTTCATTAAAATCATTGATTTTTTTGAAAAAAATCATTTCATTTAAATCGTGATTTAAATCAATGATTTAAATCTTTTGATTTAAATCATCTTAACCCTACTTTATTTTGAAGTTATTTTTTTTGCAATTTTAAAATTTAAGGTATATGTTTGAAGGTTTGTTTAATCCCTTAATAGTTTTCCACTTTTTAAAGTAAAGAATATTTTTAAACAATTTATCTTTTAACTAAATGTTATTTTCTAATTTTTATATAATCAGTGAAAGTGGTATGAACAAAATTAATGACATCACAAATTTCGTTTCTATGTTTTTTTTTTTTTTTAATTCTTTAATATTTTGAATTAAGAATACTTTTAAACAATTTAATGATGAAACACTTTGATGACAAAATAAACATACATAATAGATATAATTGTACATTTCTCGAGATGTTTTTGGGGTCGTTGTCCCGTTGTTGACTTAGAATTATTTTATAACAATAAAAACATTACACACATTTGGAATTGCAACTTGTCTTTTTAATGAAGTGATTCATTAATTAAATAGGTTTTGTGAAAAAGATCGCACGTTGTATTCAGTGCAAATTGTTCGGGAAACTTAATGCGCAAATTACCACACACCACAATTGTATGAAATGTGGGTTAACGAGGAAACGAATCTTGGTGTGCAATTATTACATATGTACAATCAAGATTTAACGCAAAAATATTACCCTTTTTCAACAAATCACTTAGTCCATGGAGTAACAAATATTTAACAATTAAAATGGATTATCTTAAAATTTATCTCAAAACATTATTTATTATTATTATAATTACTATTATTATTAATTAATTAATAATAATTCATTAAATTTATAGTTTATATAAATGTATAAATAAATTTTAATTATTTAAATTTTAAAATAATAATTAAATTGTATTAAAAAAATATTTTTAAAAAAATTTGAACTTTTTTTAGCAAAAGGAAAGGTTAAGGAAATGAATAATAGAAGAAAATATTCCAAGACTTGTATATGAGTTACATTTAAAAATGTAAAAAAGAAATGAATGAAACATTGCTTTGTATAACGTTTTTTGGTTCGTTATTTTTACATTAAATTTAAAAAAAAGAGGATGATACGAGTGAAATGAATTCCAACAAAAGAAAGAACAATAAGTAAATCCATTCATTTCGATCGAATCGTGTGATGCATTTTGAAATATCCTTTAATTTTCATTAAAATGCAAAGACTGTTAGCAGATAGTTGTTTAATTAAAAAGAACCTTCTTTCGAACAGCAATTTCAAATGGCGAATTCAAATGAACAAATTGTCGTGGAAAATAACTTTTTCTTTACATCAAATGTTTTATTTTAAAAAAGTCAGCAAAAAGTGTGACTTTAAAGTAGATTTTTTTAATTTAACCATTTGTTTGTCTATTGTTTTTAAAAATGATTCCGCTTTTTATTTTTTTATAAAAAAAAAAAAAAAAAGAAATGTAAATGTTTGATTTTTGGCTAAAATGTTTGTCTAAGTTAAATAAAGTGTATTATCATTTGGATATCAAATGAATCTTTTTTCATGAAGCGTGCAGGACGCTCCACGACTCCTTCAGACACAAACGACCTACCAAGGCCGAACGCAGAAATTCCATTCGTTTCTCTCTCCCTTCCTTGCCAACATCGAGGTGTGTCGTTCGCGAGTTTGAAAGCACCAGAACAACTGCAACTCAATACTTAACACACAATTAGGTGCTCTCGAATACATTTGCGCGCATAATATATTATTAAAAAAAAAGTATTTACTCCGTTGACTGATAAATTACATTTACTTCCATTTTATTTCAATATTTTCAACAAGTTTTTGAATGCATTCATTAATCATTATAATTAATCAGATTATAATAATATTAAACAAAAATTTAATCGAATTCTTGTAAGTTTCAACATTTACATAAGTTAACTCCTTAAGAGTCTTTACAGTTAGACTTAAAATATATCAAAACAAGTATTAAAAGGATAACAATCGCAGGAAATACGTTGAAAAAGAATGCTTTGTTTTCACAAAAAGGTCTCATAAATATCAATTACTGTAAAGTCTCAAAAATCTGCCTGACTTGTCGACCGCAAGACGATAAATATGCTGGTACAAAAGATCTCATCATTTTCGTCACGACATTTTTACCTGAAACGATCATCTTGGCGATACTCATCATCTTTACACTTACAAACACATACATGTATACATTTATTACAAGGAAAAAAAGAAAAAAAAAAGATAAACAAACCGAGTTTGGTCAAAGTCAAATCGGTTGGACTTGTTTCTGCGTTTGTTTATATTTATGTCATAATAAAAACAAATAAAGGGAATTATGTGTGACCTTGAAATAATGATGTTTATTTTCGCACAAATTGGCGATATAAACAAGTCAAAACAAAATAATAATATTGATTGTTCTGATGAATAAAAATATTGTTAAAAAAGTATTTAAAAAATATTTTAATAAAAAGTATCATTGAAATAATAACAAAGATAAAAACATCAATAAAATGTTTAGTTAGAAATAAACGAATAAATAAACAAAGTACTGAAGAAGGTTGATATAAGTTATATACAAAGGAGAGATTTTAATTTAATTTGAACGTAAATTAAAGAAAAATGAATATTGATTTATGTACGAAATAAGCGTTTAAACAAATTCGTTGAATAGCGTCATGATTTTTCCGGTTTTATCTCGACTTTATATAGAGTGCAAGGCTGATATTCTGCTGGCGCAGATCCGAGATATCGCACGTAAGCCAATTACAAATTTACCACGAGATCGTATCAGGGATTGTACAAACTTTGCTAATATCATTGTTATTATTTTGTGCATAAAAGTATATATAAGCTTCATTGTAAGAATCGCCAAAAAAATGCGATTCATGCGATTTATTGTGACTTCGCTTCTTAGAGAAATTTCGTCAATATAAAATAAATAATTAGAACAACAACAAATGAGTTTTTAAGGTTAAGTAAGTATTTTTTAATGACTAGATATATCACACGCTGCACGTGTCACATTGATTATTAATTTCAATTCAAAGTAATTATTAGAAGTGATCTGTTTTTAAAAATTTAAACAATTTTGATGAAAAATTGCATTTCTTAAAATATCGAGTTGCTGATAAAAATGATTGTATGTTTTATTTCAATTATTATGGGTATTGTTTGCATTCGCCATTATTTTCAAAAATCATGACTTGAATTCACAATTTTAAGACATATGAACTAACTTTAATTCTTCGATTAAATATATTTTTATTTCCAAATTTCAATTAAATGCAAATAAATAACTAATCAAAATTGAGAAATAAAAGCCAGCTTTAATTCTTAGCTGAAAACTAACTTTAATTTTTTAACTTTCAATAAATCAAAACAAGACAACCAATCAGAGTTGCGAAAACATCTCCTTTTTCTCTTTAGGAAAATAGGACAATTCAAAGTAGAAACGTACAGTAAACTTTATAACTCCCGAAACGTATAATTAAATTACCATAAAATATAGTAATTTTTACTGTGCACTTTTCTGTATATCATTCACATGTAAAACTAGTTCTTTATAAATGTCAAATATGTCTCCAAAACTACTGACTATATATAAAATGAAAAATTATGATCATATAATGTATGTATATTTATTTTAGTTATATTTGTAATATAAATAATGTAATCATTATTAATAAACAATTAATAATAATTTATAAAAATAAATGTATTTTTAGCAAATTTCATAACTACATTTTTTATTCAGATCTAAATATTAATTTACATAATTATGAAATTATGAAAGCAACAGTTTTATTTTAATAAAGTAACATTTATATTGGACTAAATGGAGTTTATTATTCTATTTGACATTATTGTCTTGAATCGCGTGTTTCAAGACGCTTATTTATATCTCGATCTTAATTTGATTTGATCGTCGAAACTATAATCTTGTACGTACACTTGTGTATATAATACATTAATTTGTGATTGTTTTTACTCAATTATCCTATTATTTTGTATTCTTTTATTTTTATAAATTAAAAAAAAATAATATTTTTATAAAGCTTAGAAAATGAACATGAAAATCAATTTTTTCAAAAAAATTAATGATGTTGAATTATTAAATAAAAAAAATATTCTAATCCGTTTTGTTTGTTTTACAAATAAAAAAAACATAAACTCCATCAAAAATACTAAAAATATAACAAAGTTTGTAATGTTATTTTTCTCTGTTTTATAAGTGTTTGAATTAATTTTAAAATTGCCCGTCCACCTAAGTAAAAAAATATTTGAAAAAACAGAAGCTAATGAAAAAAGTATTCACAGTTAAATGCACAGAAAAGCGCATCGCATAATTACATCCAGAAAAAATGTTTTATTAAGAAAAGTGCAATAAACTTGTATTTTTACAAAAGGAACAGAAATACGCAGCCGAGAACATCGTTGATTTTTAACAAAAAAATTACCTATAAATAAAAAGTGTTTCTCTAGAAGAATAAAAAAAAAAGGAACATCAAAGTACAAAGTTACATGTCGTGCATCGAACTGTAAAAATGGACTTTTCTTTTGCATCTCAGAAAAAGAATACTTTCTTTGCACTTTTTGAAAAAAATATTGAATAGAAAGGCGACATTACATTTCATATTATGTAACATAAATCGATACAATTTACAAATTTAAACAAACATTGTACAAGTGAAATATTATAATTTCATTGAAAAACTGAATTTCGACATTTGAGTTTGATTTTATGTGACATAAAATTTGCGAAACAGTTGTCGCGATATAAGAAAAAAAGTTGTTACGGTATGTATCGGTTCTCGTTTATCGAACCGGTCATCATCATTTTGTTTTGCTTCTGCTTTCTTTACTCATTGACATGATCGCCATCAATTGGCCATGTGAACCAAAATTACGTGAGGTCAGTGTCGGTGGCTCGACCTACCTGCTTGCAACTTGACCTTCTTAGTTCTCTTTTTTTATCTCGTTTCTTTTTTTCTCTCTCTCTGCGTTTCGTCTTCTGTCTTTCTTCTTAAACTTCTACATTTATAAACCACAATCAAGTATCAAATTTGAGTTCAACCATCAATATAATCTAAAGACTTTACAAACTGACATAACCTCACTTTTTCAAAAATATCTTCAATGATAATTAAAATTTCGATCGGATCTGACAAAGGAAAATAAAAATTAATGCAAATAAATAACATTTATTTTGCATTAATCGAGATGTATATAACACTTCAAACATGAATTGGGTCTGACAGACCCGGTGCGATTAATTGTGTTAAATTTTTTGGCCATCGGTTAGTTGAAGGTTAAAAAATAATAAAGAATATTATATTATTACATACCAAGCTTTTCATATCCAAAGCTTTTCATGTCCAACATCGGGCAGAAAAGAGTACTTTTTTGCTCTAGGGCGGAAAAAGACCTCATTTCTGCCCTCGGGACAGAAAAGAGTACTTTTTTGCTCTAGGGCGGAAAAAGACCTCATTTCTGCCCTCGGGACAGAAAAGAGTACTTTTTTGCTCTAGGGCGGAAAAAGACCTCATTTCTGCCCTCGGGATAGAAATGAGGCATGAAATATAATTTTAGATACTGCAGTTTTTATGACATCCAAATGATGATGCATAATGAAACTCATTTGTTGTCCAATTAGAGATTCGGCAATTAGCAGCCGTATGTTTAGTGTATTTAGACAGTTTATCGGATGACATTCTCTGCTTATCAATGCGACCGCGTACCATTAACGAATTACTGTACCATCATTAATTCCATTCCTCCAACCGGTTTTTGTATATTATTTATGCTGAATTTTCAACCGCAATTTCTTTCAGATCAACGTTTTACCTCAAAAAGCAAACATTCCTTTTGTTTCAATTATTTTCTTAATTTTGAATATAAAAGAAGCAAAGCGAAATGATGAATTGATTTAATTAAATATATTTATTATATATTTACAAAATAAGGAATGCTAAATCTATTGTTTTATTTTTTTAGGTTAGGTATTATTGTTTGATATAGTATTATAGGTTAGCAGTTGGTTCGTTAAAAAGAGAAACACAAAAGAGACATAAATAAATCAAACGTGTTGACAACGTTTTGAAATAGTCGACGGGTGTCAGAATTCGTAGCGTAACTTTCGATGCCAACTGCATTAATTGCATTGTTATTCTCGCACATTGCAAACTGATGCTAATTCGATGAATAAATCAAGCCGATTGTGTGCCTATCGGTTGATCGTCGGAATACTAAATTATATTCCTCTAACTCAACTGTTACAATCCACAAATTCATATAATTATTTATTGTGATGTTATTGTAATATTTAATATACATATCTGTATATCAATTTTTACTCATTTTAGAAAGTTGAAAAAACGAGAAAAAAATGTGTAATTTAATATCAACGTTTACTATTTTTTACTAAAAAATTTACTTGTTTAAAATTATATAAATTTAGGTATTACATTTTAAATAATAATATTGTGCATTTAAATTACTTTTTGTATCTCAAATTTAAAGTGAAATATAACATAAATATTATACATTTTCCTTCCTGTTTGTTAATTTCTAATCATTAATGTATAAAATACTATTATTTCAATACAAAAAAACACCAGAAATGACTCTAATCCAACAGACCTGAAAACTTGATATCTTATAAGTTGAAAATAGTCATACTTTGCATTAATTGGTATTGTTTTGTTTTCTCTTTGCAGACATTAGATTACGATAGAGATGGTCTGACGAAGCTGAAAAAAGCAATCAAGGCGATACACAATTCAGGCAACGGTGAGTTTTGAATTCTATGGAATGCATGCGTGAAATGAAATTGAACAGCCAACTAATATGGGGGAAAAAGAAAAGCCCAACATATTAACGTCATTTTTGCTGTTTGATGTGTGTTTATAATCAGTGAAATGAACTCGAGAGTAAAGGATTAAATTAATTATAACATCACGATTTCGTTACACTGCTGCATTATGTTAATTAATGCCACTTGTGTGTGGTAATACTTTCATTTTCCTATAAAGCGCGATTAATTAATTTATTTTAGTAACAATGATATGAGCATTATTTAAAGTATTTTACTGTTTTTTAGGGTTGAGATGATTTAAATCACGATTTAAATGAAATGATTTTTTTCAAAAAAATCAATGATTTTAATGAAAAAATATTTTATTTACAAAAAATCAAAAAATTTTTTGACCTACAATTAAAACTATGCAATAACTACCATTGAAATCATTTAAAAAAAGTGACAATTATTTATATAGCAAATTATTAATTGATTTTGATTATTAATACAAGTTACGAAAAATCAGTTGTTAAAAAAAAGTTAATTGCGAGAAGAATTTTGTTATTAAAAGTTCAAATATATCGATATCAAAGTTGAAGATCAAAATTGAAGATTTAACTGAAGAAGATTAAGAAAACTAACAAAAATTATAATAAAATAAGAAGAATAAGAGAACTAATAAAATTAACAAAATTAAGATAACTTACTTAAAAAAACAAAAATAACTATGAATAACTATGAATATACAAAATAACTATGAATACTAAATAATACAAGAAAACTAATAAAAGTAAGAAAATTACAAACAAACTCAAATAAGAAAAGTAAGAAAGCTAATAAAATAATCAAATTAATACAACTAAGAAAAGAAAGAAAATTAACAAAACTAACTAAAATAAAAAAACTAACTAAAATAAAAAAACTAACTAAAAAACTAAAACTATGTGAAACTAATTAAAATAAGAAAACTAAGAAAAAATAACTAAAATACGAAAAGTAAGAAAACGAACAAAATTAACAAAACTAACTAAAAAATGAACACTATGTAAAACTAATTAAAATAAGAAAACTAAGAAAATTAACAAAATCAAGAAAACTAAAAAAAGTAACTAAAATAATAAAAGTAAGAAAACTAACAAGACTAAGTAAGATAAGAAACTAAGAAAGTTAAGAAAACTAACTGAAATAAGAAAATTAGAAAAAATAAATCTAATTAACTAAAAATTAAATTTATTTACTCATATTTTTAATATTGTGATTTAAATCGGATTTAAATCTGATTTCAATAAAAAAAATCGATTTTTTCGATTTGTTGAAAAAAATCGTAATTTTTTATCAACCCTACTGTTTTTTTTTTAATTATTATTTTATTTTTTAGTATTTTATATATTTTTAAATTATAAAATATTGTATATTAATATATAATATTTTATATATTTTTTATATGTGTTTTTATTTATTTTATTATAATATTTATTATATATATTATCATTTAATTTTACAACTTTTTACTAAAAACTCAAGAAACATAAGTTCAAATCTCATTCAATTTTTTTCTTTTTTTAAATTTTAAACTATTTAAAATAGCAAACTGAAATTAAAATAAAATGATGATCTGAATCGAAGAATGAGTCTCTTGAAAAAATATATAACAGAAGCAAGTGAGGAAGGAAGGAAGGAAGAAATATAAACGATCGACTGCGAGAACGATGAGTCTTCGCGCGCAGCTGGCGCCAGGAAAATCGATCTGTCTAGTTGCAGACACGAGGCCCGCGTCAGGCTCGAGCCGCCGTGACCCTTCGAGATCACAATGCTTCTCTCTGCCTATACACGAGAGCTCAAACGTCGACCACATTTGCTCTCTTTCTCTCTCTTTTCCGCTGGAAAAGCAACGCTTGCTTTAAATAAACCAGCCTATTTCAGAATATTTCGTACATCGCGTTTTCCCGTCTTTTTCTCTTTCTTGCATTTCTCGCGCAGGGTTTTTCAAACGGCGCGTTGTAATGACTTCATAAAGCTGTTGTCATTTAATTGAGATGAGCTGAATTTTTTTCTCAAAATCCAGGAATTTTTTCTATTTTTATTATTTTAAAAAATATTCAGAAAATAAAAGTTAATAATTTATGCTTCAAAATCAAAAATATAAAATTTTTAAAGTTCAAGCATTAATATTTATTTTAAAAAATTTTAAAAATTACTTCTTTTTTTGAAAAAAAATTTTTTTTTTATTTATATTAAAAATTTATATAAAAAAAATTATAAATTATATATTAAAAAAATAATATTTTTTTTCAAAAAAGTAGTAAAAGAATTTTACTGCTTTTTTGAACAATTTAAAAAATTTAGATTCTGGAATTAAAATGCAAAAAATAGATAAAAATTACTCTTTTTTGTTCGCGTAAATTAAGAAATGTAAAAAATAAAAGAATTACTTTACAATAATGGTTTATAATGAAGCGCGGAAATAAATGATGAAAGCATACCAATTCAGTGAAGAGCGTGCCGGCCATCTGGATTTGACCTCATCTAATTCGACGAATTGATGTACCACACTCGCCACTAAGTAGTGCAAACAACGTGTGATATACTATATCACGCATTTAACTTGATTATTCAATGAGTCAATTTAAATTCGGAAAGAAATTTATAATGCTTTTTGACTATTTGCCTAAAATTAGATAGAATGTTCATTTCAGAAAAACTGCAATATATTTACAAAATGTGTAAAGTAAATTGAATTTCAAATTAATTTTTTAAATTAAATTCATGTTTTTAATTTATTTAAAATTTATTAAAATAATTTGTTCTTTATTTTTTAAATTCATTTTTATATTTGAATAAATTAAAAAATGTATTAAAGTAAGATGAAAAATATATTTTGTTCAATTTTAATTCGAAGTGTTTAGTTAATTATTAGCTTATTCTATTTTTTCATTCTTTTCGATTTTACTATTCTAACTTATTTTCGATATTCCATGTCAATATTCTGTTTGTTCCTGGCCATGAAAAATGTCCTCGCAATAAATATTCTTCGAGCAACCGTGACACACATTGTCATATCAAAAAAATAATTTATTATTTTAATTAAATTCTCCCGTTTTCTAAAATTTGAATGACGAATTTATTATATAGCTTATATGAAAAAACAACTTTAATCTATTTGATTCCAAATCGGTTATTTATTGATTTTATTAAAGTATCTAAAAAAATCAACGTATTTTTTGTCTATATTTTATTTCCAATATTTGATTTCGGGCAAATTAATTCGTTTAATCTGGTGACCGGAAAATTAATCTAAATAGATGACATTGCATCAAGAACTAATTTTAACTTAGTCATTAATACTGTTGTAGATATATATGTTATATCCATATTCATATTAAATTATATAATCTATGTAAAAATGTTAATTATATTGATAAATATTATATAATGAAACAAATTATATTAAAAATAATTAATACAAAATGCGAAACGCATTTTAAATAATCTATTTGTCTTAATAGAGGTTAATTAGTTAATTAGTTAATTATAATTTGATTAATTTAATAAATTGTATTAAAGTAAGGTTATTATTGAATATATCATTTTTATTTTACAAATCTAAATTTTATTGTGCCAAAAAATTCAAAATACTCCAATGCATTTATGTTTCAATTAATTAATTTAAATGCAACACAAAAGTAAAAATAAATTTGTCCAAAACAAATATTTTGAATCTGATTTAGGCCACTCTATTATCTAAAAGACAATCATATTTGAGGGGCAAAAATGTCTTTTTTGATTATTGATTTAGAATAACATCATTTAAGAAAAACGGTGATATAAATATGTTTATGTTAAAATTATGAAAGACTATAACTTTGACATACTTAGATTAAATGCTTTTCACTTTGATTATAAGCAAAAAATATGTTTTTCGCATAAAACTAAATTAAAAAACATGAATTTTATGAAAAGATATTTATTTTAATGAATATCTAACTTTTTAGTTTAAAGTTTTTGATGAATAATAAAAGTTTTTTTTAATGCATTTGTTGAAAATAAAGCATTAAATAATAAATATTTAAATTCTTCCTTGTTTCGTTTATTTTATCTTTACTTAATCTTGGAAATACAGTTTTGAATAATTAAAAATTACTATAAACTATATTTTTGTATTCATATATAACATTATTTAACGTTTGATTAAAATTCTTCCATCACACTTTAATTATTTTGAATTTTAAATCAATTTTTGCCTAGTCTTTACACAATTTTTTTACAGTTACATTAAAATTTATGATTAATGAAATTATATTATAAATAAATATATTTATAAATAAATATTAACAAATAAGCTTAACGTAGAAACGAAATTGAATTAATCAATAAAATAATTTATTTTGAATGAATTTTCTTAAATTATTGTTTCAGCTCATGTGGACAATGAAGTTTATTTGGGCAGAGCCTTGGAACGACTGGGAGATGCAGCGCTCAAAGAACAAGAACCAGATATTGGCGCTGCTTTTCTCAAATTCGCCGTGGTTACTAAAGAATTAAGCGCGCTTATGAAAACTCTTGTAAGTATTTAATTATAGCAAGAAAAAAATGAATATTGATTCAGCAAGATGTTGTTTCAATAGTACATAGGTATTTAATTATATTGATAAAAACCATAGCAAAATTATCTTTTATTTAATAAAAATACAATAAATTAATTGTAAATTGAATTATAAAAAATATTTTGAATACTTTTATTAGCTTTATATAGAATTAGGATTGCCTTTGGAGGCCCTTTGTAATAATCTGGACATTTTAATAATTTATTACTAAGGAAACTTAGCATATATTTTTAACAAATTTTAAAAATGTTATCATTTTTTAAAAGAGAAAAGAATGTACTACATTTTATAAATTCAAATTGTGTAACTCAAATAAACAATGTCCAAGACTTTTGAGTTCAATTCTCACTACTTATATTTTAATATAAATATAAACGTTTCACATTTTTTATCACGAATAATAGTATATTACTTCACTGAGTGGGAAAAGTAGAGGCTTGTTCTCACGAGTGAGATGGCAACACGAGCGAAGCGAGTGTTGCCATGCTCACGAGTGAGAACGCCTCTACTTTTTCCACGAAG
>JABFPJ010005202.1:0-12512 GCA_022817425.1 Gryon sp. ZL-2020
TAATGATAATGATAATGATAATGATAATGATAATGATAATGATAATGATAATGATAATGATAATGATAATGATAATGATAATGATAATGATAATGATAATGATAATGATAATGATAATGATAATGATAAAAAAAACGATTTTAAACGATTCGACTTAAATATCCCCTTAAATTTTGTACTTTTGTGTCCATCATTTCCAACACTCACTATTCCTCCGAATAAAAGTAATTATCATTAGTCGATGTATCATGCGGATTAACGATATCGATACTCGACTTCGGACGTTGAGGATGGTTCTTTTTAGCCTGCTGCAGATGATCGAACTGATTTGTCGACGATTGCGTCGATCTTTTCATCACTTCGTGTTCCAAGAAATCGGCACTGTGCGGTCTTGGAGGATGCGGTGATCTTAGCTGCTTTGTATTGCCGATTGCTAAAATAATAATTATTATTCATTAATTAAAAAAAAATCATCATTAGACAATTTTTCAAAAAAATGATAATTTTTTAATGACGATTTTTAATGACGATTTTTAATGATGATTTTTAATGATCATTTTTTAATAATGATTTTTAATGATGATTTTGAATGATGATTTTTGAATGATGACTTTTGAATGATGACTTTTAATGATTATGCAAAAAAAAATCTTACAATTCTCCTGCTGCTGCTTATTTTCATCCCCAAACTCAACCGATTTCTGACTAAAATGTTGATTCAAATGCGTCCCCGTATAAACGTCCTCATAATCGCCATTATCAACCTTCGTTTTATTACTTCGACTATAAGTGTCCGGCGTTCGTCGCTCCGACTGCTGATTCAAATTGTGAGCATAATTCAGTCCCAATTTATCCACTCGCAACATCGGCTGCGCTGATTTCGTATCATAAATCCCATCGTTCGACTCGTAGTTCGCCGGATTCACATTCTTCTTGCCCCAAGTGGAATTTGCATTCGAGTAACGAGTCTCATTATTGACTTTCGTTTTGCTCAAAGAATTCGCATAAATCGGTTGACTCTTTCTCGTTGGAATCATCACGTAATTATTCGTCGCGGGATGTTGATAAAAGTGCTGATGATGAGAATAATTTGCAAATTGATTCTCATTCGGTCGCAATGGGATTTGATTGTATTGTACATTTGGATAGGATAAGCCGTAGTTTGTGGAATGTTGATGTGCAATTGTTGAATTGAAGTTGCTATTTGCTTTTTGGATGGGTTCGTTGGTCGAGTAGGTGTAGTAATTTGGATTAGCTGCTTTCGGCGCGGAATTGTGCGTTATTTGGTTGAAGCCGTGGAATTCTGCATCGTTCATCTCGCAATTCTGCTCGGCGGCTTTGCTCTGACGCGTTTTTGAGCTGCGATCAAAAACTTCCGATTCGACTGCATTCAAATTTCTTGTTTCTCTGCAAAAGTTATTCAATCATTACAATTAAAAAATGTTCAATTTTATGATATATTTGCTCTAAGTCGCTCTAAAATGGATAATCATTTTCAAGGTCTGTTCATATTTTTTAACGATTGTAATTAATTTTATGCTACATTTGCTCTAAGTCGCTCTCACAATATTTTAGTGCGATTTAGAGCCTTTTAGAGCTCTAAAGTAGATAAACATTTTTCAGATCTGTTTAAATGTTAATTTAAGAACTTATTCTTTATCGTTTTTAATCAATTTTATGCTATATTTGCTCTAAGTCGCTCTAAAATGCTCTACCAGTATTGTAGAGCGATTTAGAGCATTTTAGAGCTTTAAAGTAGACAATCATTTTCAGATCTGTTTATATTTTTCAACAATTGTAATCAATTTTATGCTATATTTGCTCTAAGTCGCTCTAAAATGTTCTAACAATATTTTAGAGCTATTTAGAGCATTTTAGAGCTGAGAATTGGTTAATACTTTTCAGATCTGTGTAAATTTTAATGTACGGACATATTTTTTATGGTTTGTAAACAGTTTTATGCTATATTTGCTCTAAGTCGCTGTAAAATGCTATAACATAATTTTATAGCGATTTAGAGCAGTATAAAGCTCTAAAGAGGATAATCATTTCCCAGATTTGTTTAAATTTTACTTTACGGGTACATTTTTTAACGATTTTAATCAATATTATGCTATATTTGCTCTAAGTCGCTCTAAAATGCTCTAACAATGTTTTAGAGCGATTTAGAGCATTTTAGACCTCGAAAGTGCATAATACTTTTTCAGATCTGTTTAATTAAAGTATTTAAATTTAAAAATTCAAAATACTTGTTTGAAATGTTTTTTTTACTTTAAAAATAAGTTTTTTGAAAATATACTAACGGACTAGGATCCTGTAAAAGCGAAGCCAACGTTAACACATTAATCCACTGATTCATACTTTCTCGCGAATCCGCGGCAAAATGATAAGTTCGCATGTTCGTGTGCTCCGCGTGAAAAGCGAATTTGCGATTCACTTTTTCATCGGGTTTGCAGATGGTTATCGTATAAGATGGAAGCAATATTGAGCCTAAAAGTTTTTCTTCTTCGGGACCTAAAATAAAAATAAAAGGAAAATGTATAGAAATATATAAAGACATGTTATAATAACAAATAATTTAATTAATGATTTAAATAAAAAAATTATTACTTTTGCATAAATTAATTTAAAAAAATATTTTTTTTAATGATTACCTTTATAATAAAACAGACAATATTCGCACAAAACGAACCACCGTTTCTTCCATAACATCAACCCTTCCGAGCCCTGCTTATGTAACCATCCCTGATGGGTCACCGGTGCCGACAACGGTCGCTTCGCTGCCGGCGATCGCAGATTCTGCGGCCCGTTTCGGCGACGGATTCCCGATATCGGTAACGATGTGTCTTCGTTGGCATTTTTATTATAGTTATTCGTACTGCCGAATCCCGATGTTTGTACTATCTAAAATTCAGAAATCATATATAATTTATATACGGACATTTTTTATCAGTTATAATCAATTTTATGCTATGTTTGCTCTAAATCGCTCTAAAACGCTCTAAAAATGTTTTTGAGCTACTTAGAGCATTTTAAAGTTCTAAAGTAGATAATAATTTTTCAGATCTTTTTATATTTTTAACGATTGCAATCAATTTTATGCTATGTTTGCTCTAAATCGCTCTAAAATACTCTAAAATCATTTTAGAGCGAGTTAGAGCGTTTAAGAGCTCTAAAGTATATATTCATTTTTCAGATCTGTTCATATTTTTTAACAGTTTTAATCAATTTTATGCTATGCTTGCTCTAAGTCACTCCAAAGTGCTCTAAAACGATTTTAGAGCATTTTAGAGCGCTTTAGTGTCTTGAAATGTTACTTTACAGATATATTTGTTTATTGAATTCAATCAATTAATCAATGATATGCTATGATTTCTCTAAATCACTCTAAAATGCTCTAAAATCGTGTTAGAGCGAGTTGGAGAGTTTTAAACCTCTAAAATAGATAATCATTTTTTTAATTTGTTCATATTTTTAACGAATTTAATAAATTTTATTCTATTTTTGCTCTAAGTAGCTCTAAAAACACTTTAGAGCGATTTAGAGCACTTTAGAGCTCTAAAGTGGATACTCATTTTTAAGATCATTTAATTAAAAAATAACATTTTTAAGCAACATTGTTGAATATAAATGTGACGTTTTAATCAAATTAAACAATTTCCATTAAAATTAAAATTTATTTCATCCTATTAAAATTGCGAAATTTTATATTTAATAAAGGAATAATGTGATTAAAAGAAAGTTGCTTTCGTAATATTCACATCTTATTGTACATTTGATCCCCTCGATTCAATCCCCTTACCAATGCAAATTACATGCAAAACAGGTGAAGAAATCAGATCATAATTTTTTAAATTGGAAATTGCTATAATTTTGATGTAAAAAATTACTGCTTTTATTTTGAATACAAAAATACTTATTTTTTGCATTTTTTAAAAAAACTCACCTTTTTGAGATCCATTCCCGTATAATGTATAATATATTAAATTATACATCTGAAAAAATAAAAAATATTATTATTTTATTTTTATATAATTTAAATATAATTAAATTAATTTTAATATTAAATTTCACTTTTAATATTATTTATTAATTTTCTCAGTTTTAGGCATTAAAGAAATTGCTTTATTAAAAAAAAAAAGAAATGAAAAAATTATTTTACAAAATATTTAAAAGAAGTATACATAATTTATTTAATTGAGCAAATTAAAAACACTAAAATAAAAAAAGAAGGAACAAAACGTTGACATTCCATTTAATCGTTGAAATTATGTTAATAGTTGATAAGATTTCCCACATTAATGTTCATTCATTAAATGACAATGCCGTGTAATTATGAACGTTTAATTCATTTTCACTGAGTGTCGGATTACATAAGAAAATTATTCTTATTGTTCCCTCAATCATTTTCTTGTCAAAAGTGTCGTTTTTTAATTTTATGTTACAAAGTTAATCGTTCATTTAATTTCATTTTTTTTATTTTATAATTTTTCTAGTTATTAGTTTATTAATAAAAAATGAAATTTTAATTAAGTTGTAAATCTATTATTTTATCATGGAAGAGTGCTTTTTCATCTTAAACGAATTATATACTTTTTTCTTTTTTTTATGAACTCTAATACTAATATTGAAAATGAGATTAAAGGCAAAAGACAAACATAACTTGACAGGAAGAAAAACAAGTTAGTGTCGAAAAAGGTACAGGAAGTTCAAGATTAAAATCGAGATATCGAAAAGTAAATAAAATAAGAAAAAAGAGATTAATTTTGTCAACATATTTTTCGAACTTTTTTTTTAAAGTCTACTTAAAAATATATTTTTAATAAAAAAGAAAAATAAAACTATATATAAAATGCATAATTTCCATTATTTTAAACATTTTCTGAAATATAATTTTAATAGAATGACAAAAGTTCCACAAAAACTAAGTAATACAAAAAAAAAAACATAAAAATGCATTTCATCCAATCATTCAATTTGATTCAATTTTTTCCTTGCAATTCCCATAATGTACATTTTTTCATTAAAAAGTAATCTTTTCTTCAATATCGCATTTTAAAGCAAATCTTCACGCTGTTCTTTGTCGTAAGATATAAGTTCAGCAATACCATCCCGTTTCAACATTCCATCCGAGTACAAATGGTTAGTCAGACGACGTAAACCAAGTGTGCGTATGCAATTGACTATTCCGCGGAGAGTAAAAAGCCTTTGCTTCAATGGGTTCATTAAATTCCTTCGATGATTCATGGTATTTGCTGCTTTCTGTTCGACATTACAGTCCCATATGATGTGATCAAAACTGACAAAACTAACAAAACTAATCAAACTAACAAAACTAAGGTAAAGTGGGATTTTGTCCTTTTTTCAAAATTTAGTCTGAAATTGGAAAACTAAGAAAACTAAAGAAAAGTTGGATTTTGTCCTTTTCAATATTTAACCTGTAAACTAAGAAGAATTGAAAAATTAAGGAAACTACGAAAAGTAAGAAAACTAAGAAAACTAAGGAAAAGATGGATTTTGTTCTTTTTTCAAAATTTCGTCTGAAGACTAAGAAGAATTGAAAAACTAAGAAAACTAAGGAAAGTAAGAAAACTAAGGAAAAGTTGGATTTTGTCCTTTTTCAATATTTAACCTGAAAACTAGGAAGAATTGTAAAACTAACAAAACTAATGAAGCTAACAAAACTAATGAAACTAACAAAACTAATGAAACTAACAAAACCAAGGAAAAATTGGATTTTGTCTTTTTTTCAAAATTTCGTCTGCAAACTAAGAAAAATTGAAAAACTAAGAAAATTAAGGAAACTAAAGAAAAGTTGTTTTTCGTTTTTTTTCACTATTTAACCTGAAAACTAATAAGAATTGTAAAATTACGAAAACTAAAGAAACTGAATATTTGAAATACTCACGAAAGTTCAGTTAAGTAGAATCCATAATTGTTCATGATCGAAACGTGACACCAGCGAAGTTGATCAAACATGTCCCGAACTTTGTATATTTTTTTGCGTTTTTTTCCACGGGAGAAAAAAAAAGGGAGCGAAAAAATGAGAAAAGACGCGCGGCCGAGCGTTTATGTTACATTGGTAAACGAATCGAGAAACGCAGCCGTTGATTTTAATAGCGGCATAGCACGATAATTTTGCGTTTGCTGACGCGGGGATGGGAAAGGGGTGAGGGGAATCGGCCCGGCCAATTGGAATTTCAAAAACACCTGTAAAAGTCTCGAAAGATACTGCGAGATGCGAGCGACAGGTTAGTTGTGTGGAGATCGGCAAAAGACAGAGAAGGCCTGGAACATAGAAGATAGAAAGTAAAAAAGAGAAGATGGAAACGGAAAGCAAAAGAGAAAGATGCATGGAGGGGGGAGAGAGTGAGAGAGAGAATGGAGGGGAGAGAGGTCAGGTAAATTCCCTACCATCATAAATTGCTTCTCCTGCAATGAATGCTACAGCATCCAGTTTCAGTAACAGGTTGTCAAATCTTTTCTTTCGCAGATGAAAAAGTGCAAGCACTGAAAGGATCTGTGAAGAAATCGAGTTTGGGAGTTCAAAACTCGGAGCAGACAGTTTTTTTTTGCAAATATGAAATTACGAAAATTAACGACAAATTTGGAGTGGAAGAAGATTGTATCAGCAGGAGTTCAAAACTCGGATCAGACGTTTTTTTTTTAATTGTTTAATCATCGAGAAAATGGATAAAAATTGATATATTCTATCCTGACCAATATGTTGAACTAAAATCCTTGCAATACTAAACTAAATAAATTCAATTTCACTTAGTTTCCGGGATATCGACGTTTAAGTTTTTCATCCCAACCATCGTTTTTGCTCCAATTTCTATGATTCTATAACGTTATTTAGTTTCATCAGACTTGTATTGTATTCAATTAATATTTTTAACGAGACTGAAAGATCTGAGATATTATCTTTATACCCTGTTGAATTTCGTACGAAGACTTCTTTTTTTATGTACGTCGAAGCCATACAATGAATCAACCGCAGGCTGCTTTTTCTTACAAAGAAAAATGATATATATTTGTACTGCATTGGAATATGATGACGCATAAATTCCGTAGAAAAGCCGTAATCTGGCAATGTTTCGGTTGAGATTAATGAATGTAATTGATATGATATTAACAGTAAGACAATTCATTTAATTTTTTAAACTCAATTTTTCATCAAAATATCTCGTTTTTCTTCTAAGTAAATAAAAGCATCCATTTTATGGCGGATAATAAAAATGATTTCGAACTTGTTTTTAGTAGTTTAATGTATTGTGTTTCCTCAATTGATCAAACGAAAAGTTGAAGATTCCAGGAAAAACAGTTTTTGCAGGAACACAGAACTTTGGGAAACAATTCGGTAAAGATTCTGATGCTTTTGTGTTCTTTGGAACATTATATATAACTTAAAATAATGCAAATCCTTTTAAAAGCCTCCAAATTAACTGCCGTGCCTGAAAAAAAATTATGCAAGTCTTGTTTAATTTTTTAAAAATCTTAATTTTTTCTTCAAAACTATAAAATCTTTTATAATAATTTTATTTAAATAAAAAATAAATCTATTTAAATACAAAACTCTTTCATAAATATCTTCAAACTAAATACTTTCTTCTGTACTTGCTTCATTTGCTAAAATTTTGCCATTTGCCAAAATACAACACAAATGCAAAATTTTCATCATCGAAGGCACCAAATCCGCCGAAACATGACTCAAAATCCGAAATGATTTCAACCCTTTTAATTTCAATTTTTCTTTTACCTCCCAGAGTCGAACTATTTCTCCATTGTAACGGAAAGCCACCGCAATTTTTATCAAAACTGTTCCCGAAGAATTTGAAAATATTAGAAGTTTCACTTTGTAAAGACTTTTTGTTTCTTCGATTGATTCGAGGGTTATTCCCTTTTGATGACTTTTTGTATTAGAATTTGTAATCGCATTTAAAGTCTTTAAAGTTAGTAAGCTAAGAATTTCTTCAAACATGTCTGACGTGGTTTTTGGATGAATTAGAAATAAAGAACTGATTACGTAAAAAGGCAATCTGAGTTTGACTTTGGTGAGAAATAAGAGCAATTGATGATTTCGAAAAATGGGAGATAAGTTTGGGTTTCGGTTGAGGTGTTTGATGATTTTGTTTGGGTGGCTGTGGAGATGACTTCCTGGTTTTTTGGCGACGTTGCGGGAAAATCATCGTCGAGTTCCATTTTGACTGTTACATCAGCTGGAAATTGAAAAATATATTAGTTTTATTATTTCATTTATTTAAATTATTTAACCCTTTAAAAAATTTGAAAAATTACCGCCAACATTTCCGTTAATATTCCTCATTAAATCTCTAATTTCATCGTTTTTTGATCTTTTAATTTTATTATTGGATTATTTATTATTGCTTCCTTTTGCTTGTTTCTCGTTGGTAAAATCATTTCCGGCCCTTTTAAACCCGGAAGAATTGTTGGATTATAAGACAAACTTTTCATGTCGTTTGATTTTTCGCCGCCAAAAAAATGCGCACTGCAAACTTTGGAATTCTGATTTGGCGCCCAAGATTTTTTATGCAGTGGAACCCTAAAATAAAAAAATATTATAAATAAATATATATTATATATAAAAAAAAATAATAAATTGTTTTAATGTAAAATTAACAAAACTAATTCATTTACAAAAAATGAATTTTTTTATTTGCAAAATTTGCAATGTTTATATTGCAATATTATTTTTTTAATTAATTACAAAAATAAAAATTAAATAAATTAAAATAAATTAAAATAAAAACATAAATATAACCTACAAATAAATGTTTAACATTTAATGTTAACAATTGAATTTTATAAAATCATTTTAAAATATAATAATTTATTTAAAAGTTAATAAAATTAAATAAAAGAAGAAAAATACTTACGCTTTTCGTACAAAATCAATCCATTTGTTTTTGCGTTCAACTTCCGATTTTCGTCCGGGAAAGGCATAGAATTTGACATTGCAATTTTTTCTTTCATTGTTATTGTAACCGTAAACACATTACTTTCTTCTCGAAAATTTTCCTTCGTTTGACATTATTGTTGCTGTAAACAAACAAACAAACAATTTATTTCAACTCATCAGAAAATAATTATTATAATTTGTTAATTAATTAATCAATTATAAAAATATGCAATAAAAAGTGATATTTTTAATTTCTATATTCACCAAAATAAATGATCTTCAACAATTGCACAAAATATTTTTCTTTTCATGTTTCGTCTTTGAAAATCAACAAACAAATGATTTCGCTTGAAGTTGGCGGCAAATATCGAAATTTAAGTTACATATTCATGTATATTATATATAAATTTTTTTAATGGAAACTTGCCTTAATTCAGCGAACTTTTATGACTTTCAAATTTCCCGCTATTTTCTTGTAATTTGCAGATGTCACTGTAAGCAACAATCGAAATTAATCGAATGTTGGAATCGATTAATTTAAATTGCGATTTAAATGTAAATTTAAAATTAAAACAATTTTAATTGTTTGTATAAAATAAAAAATGCTGAAATTGTAATGTTTAAAAAATATAAACAAAGTTATTATTTTAAGATTAAAAAACAATATTACATCGTATATCGATTAATCGATATAAAAACATCGATTACCATCGCCCACCCCTACCTTCGGTAACTTCCGCGCAGGCGCATCTCTAATTCTCTAGTCGCGACGACGACACAACACAACCCACAAAAGTGTCCTCGGTTTTCGCTCTAAACAAAAATACAAATATTTTCAAAAATGTAAATCAAAATAAAATAATAATAACAAAGGCCATTTGTTATTATTATTTACATTCAAGTTACGAACAATTCAAACGAAGTTCGTAACCTTCAAATTATCATCAAATTTCCATGAATAAAAAAAAAAAGAAAAAAAAATAATAATAATAATAAACAATAATAATAATACTAATAATAATACAAATTTTGAAAAAAGTGAAACATAAAAAAAGAAAAAAAAAACAAAAAAAAGCAGTGATTTGAAGAAAGTTAGTTTGGTTTGTGGTGTCGCGTCATCGTAAAAAGAGGGTGAAAAAATGGCGTCGGCCGAGCAGGTCGGCCTCAACAAGACATGGGAATTATCGCTGTACGAACTGCATCGCACGCCTCAGGATGCGATCACAGATAACACCGAAATCGCCGTGAGTCCGCGAAGTCTTCACAGCGAACTCATGTGTCCGATCTGTCTCGATATGCTGAAAAAAACCATGACCACCAAAGAGTGTCTGCACCGATTTTGCTCGGATTGTATTATCACCGCTCTCAGAAGTGGAAACAAAGTATGATTTTGTTGCTTGAACAAGATTTTTCTTGTTGTTGTTCATTTATTGTTCTTGTTGCTGATTGTTTGCCGTTGGCTGGTATAAGTAAATTCGACATCAACAACTCTTAACTTAACCTCAAAATGAAGGTGACAGTGAAGGAATTTTGGTGAATTTCGAGTGGAATTTAAATCGACAATTAACGAATGGAGTTGAATGATAGAATGGAAAATTGTTATTGAAAAATGCAATGAAAAAGTTAAACATACACAACAAATTTTATTTAAGAATTGTAATGGAAATATTATGAAAATTACAGTTAAAACTGTTGTTTATATTATATTAATTTTTACATTCGAAGAAAGTTTATTTTTATTTATTATTGTTTTTTTGCTTTGCTAAAATTAATAGTATTCTTTATTAATTTTATTATTAAATATGAAAAATATATAATTTAAATAATTATAATTAATTTAATTAATTAATTAATTTAATTAATTAATTAATTTTATTAATTTTAATTAATTTTTTTTAATTGCAACTATTTTTTACAAATATGAAAATAATAAAATATAAATAAACAAAATTATTATTATTATCGAATTAAATTAACAAAAATAGGTACTTTAATTATTTTCTTTAAGAACGTTTTCAACTTATATATTAAATTTAATTTTATATTTTATTAAAACATACTAAATACTAAATACGTTAAATTGTTGAAAAAAATTCTAATTTTCATTCTATATTCATTGTACATAATTTGCATATACTTTGCATTAAACAATTAAATATCCAAAATATATAAAAGTACAAAAGTATATATTATATATATTTTTGTATATATTATCATAAATATTTAAATAAAAATTAAATATATATTATAAATATTAAAATGACAAAAAATATTAAAAATTTGACATTTTTTCAGGAATGTCCAACATGTCGAAAAAAGCTGGTCTCAAAGCGATCCCTTCGCGCCGATCCAAACTTTGATCTACTAATTTCCAAAATTTACCCGAGTCGCGACGAATACGAGGCACATCAAGAACGAGTCCTGGCGAAGCTCAACAAGTCGCATTCGCAGGCGGCGCTCGTCAACTCGATCACCGAAGGAATAAAACTCCAAAGTCAAAATCGACCGCAACGATCACGCAAAAATGCCAATGAAATGGATAACAATGCCTCCAATGCGACTTCCTACAATAATGCCTCCGGCGTGAGCGCACCCGCGACACCCAATCCGTCAGCCAATCAGAGCGACTCGTCCCAGGGTCCCACTTCTGTTAATAATAACAATTCGGCGAACTCGAATTTGAACTCGAACAGTGCGTCGCAACCTGCGAATAGTCCTGCTGTTTCGGGTGAAAAAATAAAAATGAAAAAAATGAATTATTATTACTATTCTTTTAACATTAATTTTGGATTTTTAATATTAAAAAAAAAAAATTTTGAAAATTTAATTCATTGTAAAATTTAATTGTAAAATTTTATTTAAAAATTGTAATCAAAATTAAAAAATTGAAAAATATTGAAAATTTAAAGTTTAAGAATGTTGAAAAAAATATTGTTTAAAACACTTTTTTTATTAGACATTTAAAAATTGCACTTTTAAAAATTTAAACATTTTTCAATATTAAATTTTGGATTTTCAATATTTCAAGAACTTGACAATTTTGAATATAAAAAAGTTTATGAAAATAAAAAAAAAATGTTTATCAAAAAATATTTTTTTCAATAATCTTAAATTTTTTATTTTCAATATTTTTTTAAAATTCATGAATTTGTAACTTTGAAAATTTTTTTTCTTTTAGGTACGACATCCCGAAATTCAACAACTCCATCGCCAAATCCAACGAATCAAAATCCGCGACCGTCAAAGCGACTAAAAACCGCACACAATTCGGAAAACGAATCGTCGAGCGCGGACGCGGAAACCGGCGGCGGCGATTCGATGGTGGACACGGAAGGCGAAGGTCCGAGTGAACCGCTGATGTTGAACGAGATTGAGCTGGTATTTAAGCCACATCCGACCGAGATGTCCGGAGATAATTCGTTGATCAAGGCACTCAAGGAAAATAGTATTCGCTATATCAAAACCACGGCGAATGCTACAGGTAATAATTTCGATCATAAAATTAAAAAAAAAAAACAACCAAATAAAAATTAATTCTTTGTTTAAATAAGAAAACAAAAAAAATTTGAAAAAACATTTCTTTTTTCAAATT
>JABFPJ010005203.1:0-12506 GCA_022817425.1 Gryon sp. ZL-2020
ATCTCATTAGGAAACAGCAGATACCGAGTTCGAAACTCAGAGAGGGAGTTTTTTTAAATGTTGAATTCTATTTTACGAAATGAAAATAGTAAAATTTACTTAAAATTTCACTGTCACACAATTACTCGTATTCTCAGTAATATTTACTTACCTATTTCTATGCGTGTATGACACAATTGTATAGAATAAATCGTTCAAGCGAAATTCAAGTAAAATTTCGCCATTGCGTGTAAATCTACTTTGACTCAACTGAGAAAATTCTGTTCAAAATAAGCTAAAGTTAAATTTGCTTTATAAAAGTAATCGCTGGAATTTTTATTTATTTTAATAAAAGAACATCGATTTATAAGTTTTGATCAGTGAAACTATCAGTATAACAAAATTAGTGTTCTCTTATTGATAAGAACTTATCTCAGAATAAATGTTATTTAAAAAGTACTTTTACCATATGTTACATTGTTCAAGTTAGTTTGTTTTCACATAACTAAATCAAAGTTAGATTTTGTGACACACTTTCTATTACTGTCTAACTAAAGTAAGACGTGTATTTATATTACCAGTCCAATACATTTTAATTCGACACTCGATAATTAATTATCGAATGAATCTTATTATTTTCAAGTATTCAACAAGACCTTTTATAATTTTGTTTGAGTTAAATTAACATCGTCAACGTTTAACGAAAAATTTATTTAAAAAATATATTCTTAACATTTAAAATATGATACAAATAATGAAAAATATTATTACACATATATCATATGACAAGTATGTGTTTTCATAAGAAGAAATAAAAAAGAGAAAAACAGAAAGAAGAGAGAGAGAGAAGAAAAAACCTGCAACTAGATGTCGATCGATTATCCTGGATTCGACTAATTTCTTGATTTTTATTTGATCAAATGAAAAAGTATAAATCAATGCGATAATTAAGTTCACTTTTTAGGAGTGGTTCTTGTGTTGAGTAATTAATTTCCGTTTGAGAATACTAACAAGCAGTGCTTTTTGAACGCGCCTCGATAATTTGTTGGTGTTAAACTCATTCGAATATGTTTGAACTGATATAAAATTATAAAGACTGACAAAATAATGCGTTTTATTTTAGTTGAATTGTACATGATTGACTGTTGAATTGTACATGATTGACAAATGACTCTTTGAAAAGTAATGGATTTTACTTTAAAAAAACATTAATTAAACTTATATTTTTAATAAATAAATAATAAAATAATTTTCCAAATTTTTATGGAAAAAGTGAAAATTAATTTACAATTAGTATTAAAGAGTATTCAATGATTGAGTATTAAATGATATATAGCTTTGCTTGATATATAGGTTTATTTGTCATATGCAATAAATATGACAAGTGTAACTAGATTAATTTATGGATGGAAATTTGTATTCAATTAAACAAGTGGCAATGTTACGTATTGCAGAATTAGAAACTGATCTGCTTTGCGGTTTGTTTGAAGAAAAATTATAGACACGATCTATTAGTATGTAAGTAATTAAATTATGCGTCATTATATTTTGTGGTTAAAAAGTTTGGTATTATACCGACAATTACAACCGATCTAATGGTAAAACATTTCAAGCATAATTTATTTCCATATGTACGAACGATAATTTATTTCTTGTTAGTATACCTGAAAATGCCAATTTTCGTGTCCGTTTGCAGTCTGGAAAGTAAGTTTTTACACGATACTAGCATTTTTTTTGCTGTAATTTACTGTAAAATACGTCATGGACGTATCAAATAGACAAACTATTGTATGATACCCATTACTTTATTACGGACTTGTAAAATTGTGTATAATTGTGAAATGTTTCTTATTTTTTTAATATTTAGTAGTATAAAAAAAAAAACTAATAATTTACTATTGATTACAATCATGTATACCAATAAATAATTTCATTTAGTTAGTGTCAAATTGAAAGCAATACATAATTTAATTTGGTATAAATGTAAAATTATTCAACAGAAAAAAGACGAGAAAAATTTACTTGTTTAATTTTGTGGATGTAATGCATTATGTTATAGAAAGAAATAAAAAGATTTTTTTTCCTTGTCTTCAGCAAGGAAATATTAAAAGATTGAAAGAAAAAGAATCGAGTCAAAGAATTTACGACAAATGTTTGTTTAGCACTTTCTTCTTCTTCTTTGGTATACATTTCAATTTACAAATCGATGACAATATTGGTTCAAAAACTTAGTAAATATAACTTATTCCATGATCTCTCTCTTAGTCTTTTTTCCCTAAAGTTAAACGAGAACGGAATATCTGATATACTCCATTGTACGCTGAAGAATTAAAAAAGAATGAGTTTTTAATTTTTGATTATCAAAAATGAAACAAAATTTGGATAAAAATGTGTTAATGTTTTCAATAATGTTTTTTTTTAATTTTCGTTTTGAAATTATTTAATTTTTCTTTTTTTAAGAAATTATAAAAACTATACAACTAACTTTACAATTAAAACTATAAACAATTGAGAAACTTATGAGAAAACGTAAAGAGTTATTGGATAAAGAAAATTGTTTTTCTTTGTAGAAATTATTTAATTAACAGACTTGAAAATAAGTAAAACTTTCTTAAAATGAACTATTTAAAATTGCAAACTTCAAATACTTATTTACTAAGTACTTAATTATTCATTCAATTCAATTAAATCTTTACAATAATAGAAATTATGTAGATAAAATTACTATTTTAATATTAATTTGGATGCAAGTTTTAGTAAAACATTTAGTAGTCATTTTCGTAAATATTACTACTTTTATTTTAATTTTTACTATTTATATTAGTGTAATTTGATTACATAGCGTCTATATATTTTTAGTGGTATTATTGAGCGTGTAATAAATAATCAAAATTTATTTTCGAATATAATATTATATAATATAATATAAATATATTCCTATATTTATTATTTAATATTGTTGATAATAGCAGTGAATTTAAATCGTAGATATTCGTGCTGAATTATTTGTTAGGCATGCAGAACATGTTAAGATATCAATTTTTCAAGGAATGTCATGCAAATATTTTTGTCGCTTATCGCTTTACAATCTAAAAACAACATGCAAAACCAGATTTTCTTAAAGTTGGCACTAAATAAACATAATAAATCGAAAAATTTCAAAAAATAGGTTCGTTCTAATAATTTATAACTAATATTTTCATTAAAATTGTGTTACAATTAGTTACTACAGTAACTAATCCAATAATTATACTGTTTTTAATTATACACAATTTATACAAAAATATAAAACAGTTGACCTAAATTTATGTCAGCTAATGAAAGTGCACTGCATTTTTGTCTGCTTTACTAATTATGAGTATTATTATTGAATTGAAATTAATTTGTTACTTAATTACAAAACAAAAAAAATACAAATAATAATATCATCAATGATATTATTATTTCTAGAACAAAAAATAATTGATGACTTCTTTGCGAAAAAGTTAAATGTGAAAAATTGCGGGAAAAAAGCTAAGTCTATAACGCTGCGAAAAAGATGAAAAGAAGTAAATCGAAATGGAATTATAATGCTCACCGAGGCGATTTTTGGTCCATATCGAGTGTGTGAAATCGCACACTGGGTGGCGAATAATTTGCAAGATTTGATGCGCAGGTTTCAGATCCTCTTCCAGTTTTGACAAACCGGTACTCTGATGATGGTGTCAATAAAGGTCGATGCAGCAGTCCCGGACTGTCAGCTGCAGACGACGTCTCCGACGTCATTATCGCTATACAGCCGATTGTCGACGGACGACAAGTTCATTGACGTATTATATGTCTAATGCAAAATGAAATTATTACTTTTACTGTATACGCCAAATATTCTTGCTTTCAAATATTATGCTTTTCAAAATATTTTGTAAAAAAAATATTTATTGATTTAAAAAAGTTTTATTATTTTTTAAATTAATATTTCTTAAATTATATTTAATTTTTATTATAAATAACTATTTTTTAAAATATTATTATTCGTTTTAATCGAAAAAACTTAAGCTCCACATTGTATTAAAAAATGTTCGACTAAATAAATTTGTTTTTGGCAAATGAGAATTTACTTTGCCACGGAACATTAGATGCATTAAAAAATAATACAAAACATATGCGAGGTTAATGTGTGATACTAAAATCGTATAAGTTAGTTTCGTGAAACTTGCGTTTGTTATAAGCTAGCAGCACATAACTTTACTTGTTGATTTGCAAACGGTATATTAAACGGATTTTATGAAATTGTAGTTTACGTCGCATTCATTAAAGTGCATTTAGCAGTCAAGTAAGTTTTGTAATTAAGCGGCACATCTTAGAATGAATATTATTGCTGCGTAAAATTAATTTGACTCGTTTAACTTTAAATTGATTTTTTTTCAATTAAACACTACCATTTTTTAATATAGATTATACGTTTCTCTTTAATAAAATTAAAATATAATTGATATTACAATATTGATTTATTTTCATCAAATAACTCACCACTGTAACTGTCAGCTGGGAAATTTATTTCGGTACCGAAGTGACATGTTTTTCAATACATTTTTACTGCCTTTGTAAACATCTGAAAACAAAGAAAAATTAATTTATAAAGTGAAAAAACCACAAAAATATAATAACCATAACTAAAAGTATTTTTTGTTTGTTTTTTATCAAATTTCTTTTTCTTTGGTATTTATCCATGAAAACTAATAATATTGTTGACACTATAACGTCAAATTTAATCGAACGGAAAAGAGATTGAATTCTGATAGTTAATGGTGTTAATTTAATGACATCATAATTAAATCAGCGTACATACTATGCATAAGTGACTCATCAAATCGTCGTTTTCACAAGTAAATTCTATGTAATTATGAGCTATCCATTAGTTTAAGTGAACGAACATTCAACTTTTCTCTTCTAATGCGTCTAATGGAATCGATCTTTAGTAGTAAAAACACGGTGGATTCCACATTGATTGAATCAAACCGATCAGCTAGTTAATCAATTCATCATACAGTCGTATACATGACAATTCAATCAAAGAATCAATCTTCTTTTGAAAACTTGTTGTTAAGATGAAAAAATAATGATTTTAAGTGGCTGCTTAAATGAAGAAAAAATCTTATTTAACAAGAAGACACGGTGTTCAAATTTTCATATTACATTGTTACATTTTCTGACAGATGTTTGTTTGAGACTTTGAAAATTATAAGGATAAATTACAGTCTTTACGAAAAATATATTTCATTTTAATATTCCAATATTATTCTATATAGAAATTTAGACTAATGAGGTCTATTGAAATGGAATAATTATCATACGACCATCAAAATAAATCATTGTATTTAAATTAAGTGAAGTTATATATCAAGAGACACGGTAGTGTCTCGCGCCAAGTACAAAGCGAGACACTACTTCTCTTATTCTTTTACAAGAATTAGCTCATTTTACGCCTGCCAAGAAGTTCATCAATAATCAGATTCTGGTTTTTTTAATAATTCTGGAAAGCGGCGTCGATATGATCAAAATGCGCTTAAAAGAACTCAATTTGGATATTTTTTCGAAAAGGTATACCACTTTGAAAAGTTGTTTTTTTTCGTAAGTCCAAAAATTCTCAAGACGATAATTATTTTTTTAATTTTTGTTTATAATTTTTTTAATACATTTGTTTTTATAAATTTTGTTGTTATAATTTTTCTTTATAGAATTTTTTTTTATAAGTTTTGTAAAAAATTGTTTATACATTTTTTAAAAAACATTCTTTTATAAATTTTTTTCATAATTTTTTTTATAACTTTAAAATTTTGTTTTTTATAATTTTTTAAAAATTTGTTTAAATCTTTGTTATAATTACTGGTCCACCCACATATGAGTCCTTATATGGGTCCACTCACGTATGGGTCGACCCACACATGAGTCCACCCACATATGAGTCTATACATATATGGGTTCATCTACATGAGTCCACATCCCTAACACAAAAGGTTTATCGAAATGATATTGATTCGATATCGATGATAATATTGATTTAACATTGACTTAATATTCAGAAATTATTATATCAATGTCGAATCGATATGTGACTGTCCGCTCAGTTTATGTCGAATCGATGTTAATTATTCAAACATCGATTGAAGCTAGATATAATGTCTATATAATATTTGTTCAACATAGAAAGTTTTATATTGAATAAATATTGATATGATATTGTTTCCAAATCGATTGAATATCGAAGGCCAAACATCGATTCAATGTTTATTTAATATTCACAATTCTTACAAATCTTTCAGAAAAAAGTAACTTAAGTTAATAAATTACTCAATTAAGTTACTTTTTTTTGAAAGATTTGTAAATATTGTAAATATTAAATAAAAATCGAATCGATGTTTGGCCGTCGATATTCAATCGATTGGAACAAATATTATATAGACATTATATTGAGCTTCAATCGATGTTTGAAAGATTAACATCGATTTGATATCAACTGAGCGGACATTCACACATCTATTCGATATTGATATAATAATTTCTGAATATTAAATCAATGTTAAATCAATATTATCGTCGATATCGAATCAATATTATTTCGATAAACCTGTTGTGTTGGGGATATGGGTCCACCCACATGAGTCCACATATGGGTCCATATATGGGTCCACATATAGGTCCACATATGGGTCCACATATGGGTCCACATATAGGTCTACATATATGTCCACATATGGGTTCACCCACATATGGATTCACATATGGGTCCACCCACATATGAGTCCACTCACATATGAGTCCAAAAAGATTCTTATAAAAAGAGGGGTATTTCTTAATAAAACTGCAGTTCCGATTAGCAATGTTTCAAGTTTATTTCCATAAATTTAATATTTATTTATGTTGTTTCAATTCATAGACGGATTTTCGTCAATATTCACGTAATGCATTATATTGCTCGCTTGTTCGTCGGAAAGGCAAGATTTGGCGCATGGTCAACTAGGTTGAATTTCTGCCAGTGAACTTGTTGCTAGTTATTGATGGTTAACGAACCATCGGCCTATACGCATTATGCCCTTCGTACTTGGAATATAAAAGCCTTTGATTTTGCAGCACTTATGTACGATTCCACATATTTCTTATTACGACATAAACCCTGCGCCAAATACAATTTAATACTATATCAAAAAAATTCTCTTTTGGTGCCAACAGAGAATCCATTTTTATTCGATAATTTTGCGCAGGATTTGTTTTATAATTAGTTTTTGCAATGTTAGTTTCATTTGTATATTGCATTTCTATCAAAAAAATTTCATTTAATTGATTTGAAAAAAAAAGAAAAAAAGCAGTATTTACAATTGCAATCATGATTACGAACTGTTAAAAAACATTTGAGTATGTGAAATTTCACTTATTCTACGTATATATTCACTTATATCCAATAAGAAGACGACTTATAACTTTGTCATAAGTGAATATTCACTTATTGTAAGTGTATATGCACTTATTTGAATAAGAGCACGACAATGCACTTATTCAAATTTAGAGAGTAAATATAAAAAAGTTATTTGGTACAAGAAATTTAAGTGGCTATTTTATTTAATAGTGGCCAAACAATTTGACAGCACTTAATATAAACGGCATGATATTTTACGCTTGATGAAATTGAAAATTAAGAAAAATGATGCTTGACTATTTGATTACACAAACAAAATAAGTGAGAACTGTTTTAACCTGGCAATGAAACCTGGTGTATAAAATAAAGAAGTATGAGGTCATTTTGCTGGATTGCGGTGGAGCATCATTCGTCATCCTGTCTCGTTGCGGAACGAGAACGAGGAGTATATATTCAAGAAGAAAAGCGTAAGAAACATTGACTACTAGTTCATGTAATTCATTCTATAAAATTTCACTTGTCTCGATTATTACTACAAGGCTTGTAACGAATTGAAAAGTATTGCAGTTATGATAAATCCACTTAATTCAAATTGTACAATATTCCTGAAAAATGATTTGAGAAACTAAATACAAAATAAAATAAATCACAACTCATTTATGTATGATAACTTAAATTTGAACATTAAACAATTATATTCCCATGAATATCTTCATAAAAAATTGCATTTCTATAGTAAATATAATCATTTGTTGCAATTTTTTTAAACATGAACAAAATATTCAAATATTGAAAGTGAAAAATACTAAAGAAAAAAAAAAAAATAAATTTCATCATTCTATACAAATTGATGAGATGTAAATGGAAGGTGAAGATCTGCAAAATAGTGTAAATCTAATGATGAAAAGCAAAAGCGTATTTGTCAAAAAGTTAATTAAAGCAGTAAAAATCAATAATTCAAATTTCTAGCTGAACAAACGCTGATCAGGAAAAGTTATGGAACTCAGTGATCTGACGTACCGACAATATCTCTGCGCGAATTCTCCGCGACTTTAGTCTGAGTTTACAGACTTGCCAAAGAACTTGTGACCTCTGTTATTTGAACTTTGCTTTCAGGTTCTCGTTGGTCGATAAGGAAGTTCACGAATTTGCAACTTAAATTAATTAACGAACTAATTGAAACTTTTAAATAGTTTGAAAGTCAAATCGATAAAAGTAATATTTATAACACAAAATTACACTTTAAATGAAAACAGGTATAATTAATAAGATTATGTTAAATAATAAAATGTTAATACATTTTTACGTTAAATATTGCAATCTAATGGAACTTTAAATATATCTAAAAACATTGAAATTCATATGCCTTTGATATGTATGAAAATTAACATAAAGTATTCATTATTGAGACTAAACGAGTGTGCTTTCCGTACTTGAGACTTTTATTTAACAATGAATAATTTTTATTTGACGCATTTGAAATTGAATACCCAATTACTTATCCTTTGAAATGACGACAGAGGCGTAATGTAATTGAAACAAAAGGAGGTTAATCATCGGATCTACTTGGATGATGAATGAAGGAAGTCGAAAACTCATGAGTGTTATAATCATGACTTAAGAACTTGGTGAGTCAAATTATATATCTATAAAACTCACGTTATTAAAGATGCAAAAAAAGTTATCAAAGGATACACATTTTCACAGAATGAAATTATTTTTGTTTAAACAAAATTTAACAAAACATTTATATTGACCTATTCATAAGTCTTAATTTTTAAGTCTATTTAGAAATGAATTGGTTTTTTGCAAGAAATGAAAAATCAAATGAAAAATATATACAAATCTGGAAATATTGAATTTACAGTACTAAAACATTATTATATGAAACAAACATTAACTTTTCAACTTTACCAATATAATATTTGTGGGTAAACTGATCGGAAAGGTATTTATATGTATATTGATTTTATAAAGCATTTTGCGAAGTTTACTTTGGGATAGAACTTGTAACATACAGGTAATTCGCAAAGCTTTAACTTGTTAGTAGTAGAGCATTTACAGTGATGTGAACATTGAAATTTGTCAGTGTGAAAAGTTTGAATGGTACATCTCCTATTCAACATTTATTCTGAAACTTGAAATATATGACACATAAATTGAAGCGGGTTATTTTATTCATATGTAATGACTGTAAAATTCGTAATCCCTGAATAGTAATAATTATTATTTACAGCAATTACTACATTTCAAAATATTATTTGATAAAAAAATGCATTAATTATTAAAAATATTAATAGTTAATGTTGCAATTGTAACGTGGTATTTTGCTAAATGCCACTGCCGGGCCCACACGGCTATTTCAGTTACGTTCTAGTTTAAAGAAATTCTGTATTCGTTAAACTACGGGCAGATTTTACAAGATTTATTTTATATAAACAAAATAACTTTACTGGGCGCCAGACTCTGAAGGAGTCAATCAAAATAATATTTAAACTGTAACGACTAGCAAGGGGCAGAACATTTAACTAATATCGCTTTCGTCGAGGGGTGCGATTAACGACACAAGAAAATAAATAAAAACAAAAGAATTTGCATTTATATAAAGAGCTTTATTATTCAATTATCAAAAGAATTTACATATTACTAATTTTAACGTAAAACGACGTTAGTCAGGCACAGAAGGTGCCGGGTACAATTTACAGCCGAATCTATAATCCTAAAAATCTAGTAATAAATAATTTTAGTAATAGCAATTGAGAATAGTTTATCAGACGGCAATATATAATATTCAAAAGAAACCTGAATGCAGATCTACAAGTTTTGGACCATCGAGACCCTGAAGGTGCCGGATCCTGTTTTTGCACTAATTTGCACCAAAACTATTAACTTAACTTTATCTTATGCGAACTGAAATTTTAATTATTTAAAATTAGATATAATAAAAACTGCCGCAATGGGAAGAAGAGGCCCAATTTCTTCCAGGTGGGGTTTTTATACTCCCCCAAAATCTTCCCTCCACAACCCATTTTCTGGTGCGCAGGCCCGTGGAATTTGGGATCTCGAACGACTGGTGTGTCCGCCAATGCATCAGTACCAATCATTGGTACTACAGGGACCGCTTTCTGGGGTCTTCCCTCATGGTCTCGTTGACGAAACACCGACCAGGGCTCCAATGTGGTTCCTCGTCCCAGCACCGTTTCGTTGCCGCCGAGCGGATAGACATTGCATGAAATAATGAATAAATAAAATTATCGTTACTTAATTCTAATTATTTATAACCTTCAGAGTTCGAGATGTGTCTTGAGTGTAATCAGGTTCTTTATCCAAAATTATAATTGCTGAAAGAAGATTCTCATTAATTACTCGCTATTATTTCTTATTAACTATTAAAATATCACTCTTTATTTTTATCTTTTTAAAGTTCCCCCCCAGTTGATCTTCTTCCGAATGCTTCAAACTGGTAACCACGTTACACAATATATATCTTACTAATTGTATATTGATTTAAATTAGAGAAGATAATATAATACAAAAAAATCCAGAAAAAATGATATCACAAACTTAGAAACATAAACATAATAATGATCATAATATTAATATAAATTTAATAATGATATTAATAATAATAATTATTATAATCAAAAGAGCAAAATGAATACATGTAATAAACTAAGAAACATAAAAATATTACTAAACATACACTGAGGGAACGCCCAAACAATTATGGTGTGGCACCTGTCACTCTGTATTGGTTAGATTTCCATGTCATAAATACTCGATTTTTATGCTAAAATGTCATGAATCCCACACTAATTTTGCGTGCCAATTTCTTGCTTTGACATTCAAATTTAGCTTAAAACGTATGTGGTGTGGCGAAATTCATGCTATTCTAGTATTATATCTCAGGCAATTTTAGCTTGAAATTTCCCTCGGATATTCTTAATGAAAGGTATTGATATCAATTAACATGGTCAAGTAGATTAGCTAAGTATATTTTACTGTAGTAATTTTTTTCTTTTCTGATCAAAAAACTGAAATTTAATATACTAATGTTTTGGCCTTTTTGTTATATTTAGTCTTAATAGCTGTTTTTTGTATCTTTTTGGCCATGATTAAGTCACAGTAGGATCATAGATAAACTTTGTTTTATTTTATTTTGTATTTTATATTATATTTTATGTTTTGTTTTATTTTATTGTTCTATTGTTTTAGAATCATAATTGTATTAGAAATTGTCTAGTATTATTTCATTCGTTTATTTCAATCGTCTATACCAAATCGTCTAATGTCATATTATCAATATAAATAGACAAATTGTATAATAATCAATTTACTCATTATCTGTTATTTATAAGATGTTAGCCTTAACAAGGCCTGAAGAGGCACACAAGGGTATTATTGTTGTATTAAAATTGCAATTATATTACATGTTATTACATAACATTAACGTAAAAATCTGAAATTCTCGTCTGGACACTGAACAAGAGTATACGACCTTTCCTAATTTTTGCGAAAAACAACGATTTTCGGATGATAATATCTAGTGAACGGATAAACCAATTTAAAATTTATTGATTTTTTATATATCCTTCATTAATAATGGCAATAATGGGTCAACAAAAATTACAATTTTATTGTTTTTGTTGCTGTTTTTGTATGTTGAAAATCGGCATTTGTTTGTATCTGAAAAGAGACAACGTAGTGCTAGCCGCATAACAATTGATTGTTTTTTTTGTACTTGGTCACAGACACTACTGTAACTCTTAATAATGTTAATATTTAAAACTACAAAATTATGCAAAATCCTATCCTACTAATATATAAATTCCAATCTATGTCTGTCTGTTTGTCTGTTTGTCTGTTTGTCGGTTTGTCTGTTTGTATGTTTGTCTGTGTGTCTGTTACCTCATCACGGCCAAACTACTGGACCGATTTAGTTCAAATTAGTCTCAAATTGCAGCTTATACTTTCCTGAATGTCATAGGCTATATAAAGTAGTGTTTATAATTTTGAATTTTTATACAAAAATTTCTTTTCCGATTTTGGATCCCCCCTCCTTCAGGCGGTTGTCAGGCGGTTGTCAGGCGGTTGTCAGGCGGTTGTCAGGCGGTTGTCAGGCGGTTGTCAGGCG
>JABFPJ010005204.1:0-12506 GCA_022817425.1 Gryon sp. ZL-2020
AACCCTATACAGGGAATGTGTGGGTAGGCGTTTCATACCCTTATTGGGCCTGAATATGGCCCTTGTTAGGCCCTATATTGGCCCTACCTTCCAACCCTGCAACGAATTATACAACATTGGGCCTACATTGGCCCAGTCCAGGCTTACCCGTAACGAGGCGAACCCGGACTTTACCAATCCAGGGCCCGCTTTTTAACTAGGCAAGCCTTTTCCAATTTCTACTAGGGAAAGTAAAATAAAATGATGATGATGATGATAATAAAATAAATAAATTATAAAATTAAAAATTTATTATTTATATGGAAATATGAAAACTTAAAACGTAAAAAATTGTTTTGACTACAACATTGAAAGTAACTTAAATGTCAGCCTTTGATGTGTTTTTTCTCGTTGACGAAACTATTAAATCAAAGCAAAATTGAGTTTAGAAAGAAAACATTGGCAGACGCTAAAACGCGCAACCTTGAAAGTGCATTCGCGACAGACACGCCGTGAAAGACGCGGATCGACTCGAATCTCACAAACTTAGCATATGTGCTGCGGATTCTCAGATGCAACCGGACCTACGTGAACGCTTTTTTATCGTTAAACGTTGGGTCTCCTGGCACTTTTTGAATTAGGTAAAGCTGCTGCGCGGATGCCATTATTTTTTCTTTTTTGCAAACATACTTTTTTCTTTTACTTTTGCAAATGTATTTTGATTTTTTGCAATGCACATATATGTATGTTTTTCTTTGTTTCGAAAATTGAATATATGATACAAATAAATTAATACATTAATTTATATGAAGGTCTAAGAAAATTGAATGGTAAAATTTTACTGTTCACTTTTTTTTATTCAGTAAAGATAGAAATTTAGTTTCTTTCCTAGAGAGAGAATGTGTCACTCTTATCTCACTTTTTGTATATTATTAAAAAAAATAACAAAACTAACAATCTATCGCTAATTCATTATAATTGCTGAAATACACATATGTATATGTTATTATTGATTTCAATTGTAATGAAATAACGATAAAGTGAACTCATACATTCAATATAATATGAGAAAGATTGATAACAATGATATATCAATGATAAAAATACAAAAAAAAAATAATTTTTTGGTTTCCTTGGTATTGGGTTTTTTTTTGTATTGGGTTTTTCTTGTATTGGGTTTTTTTAGTTTGGGTTTTTATTTTTTTTTGGTTTGGGTTGTTTTTGCTTAGGTTTTTTTTGTTTGGGGTTTTTTTGTCGACTCCCATATTCCAAATTCATTGTTTGATATTAAGTGTTTGTATTGTAAGAATCAGATATAGTGCAAAATTGTGAGACTTTTAAGCATAAACATGAACCTCCAAAAAATTTGCAACGCGCGATTATTTCAAATTCGGTTAAATTGAATTATTTGTATTTTTTTATATTTTTGTTAATGTTGTTTTGTTTTATTAATCGACGAACTATGTACAATGCGTAAAATAGGCAAACATGTAAATAAAGTTTTATTTCAAAGATTAATGATTATTATGAAATTATTATATATAAAAATATATTTTCGCCGCAACTGCTATATTTAGTTTTCGGCGCAACTGCGCTCCTTCTGAACGACAAATTATTATCAGTATTTAGGAGATCGACGCAATTGAGCGCGGCCCATTTTTACATTTTGCATTTGATAAAGAGACCTTTTTTGATAAACTTTTAAGAAACATTGCAGCAGAAACTCGGAGAAAAATTTCCGGACTGAAACGGTAAAATTTCTGCACTAGTCTAAAATCGGCAACTTTATCTCCTTAGTTATGGAACATACTAATTCTTCTTCAGAACTGGATAAAATTGGCACTTTCTCCCGAAGGGAAAATAACTTTCTATCCCAACTTTCCATCCCTAGGTAGGAGAAGTAACAATTCGTTATATCATTTAACAAATTAATAGTATATTTTGCACTGAGGGAAATGAAAAAGAAAATTCGCTACTGAGTGAGAAGTTTACAATCCGAGCCGAAGGCGAAGTTTGTAATCGCACGAGGAGAGAATTTTCTTTTATTTTCCATGGTGCAAACGATATGTTTCACCACAAGGGAGCAGAAAATGCAGTTTCTTTAAAAATATCCCCCTAGAGATGGAAACTGCATTTTGTGCTCCCTTGTGGCGAAAAATATCGCTTGCACGATGGAAAATGAAAGAAAATTCTTTCCTCTTCTTTTTCATTCCCCTTGGTGCAAAATATATTATTTTCTCCTTAGGAAAGAACTTTTTATCCTTTTTATCCTTAGTTTCTATCCTCAGAGAGAAAAGGTAACATTCCATTACGTCTTTTAAGAGATAAAAATGCTTTCCCTCTCTTAGGAAAAAAGCACCACTTACGTCACACTTATAACAGAAGAAAAAAATGTGTTTTCAACGCTCATGTGAAAAAAATTGTGTTCAATTAAAAATCATTAATAAAAATTATCAAACACAAATCAGACTAAGCTAAAATGTTGAACGTGTCATTTGAAAAAACAAATTGTCAGCTTTCTGCGAACAAATGTTTGTTATATGTTTAATAGGTTTCAATTTACAGTCAGTATATAAAACTGGCTTTTTATTTCAAAGAATATACGTTGCGTTTGTACAGTTCATTCGAGTTTTCATTGTAATAATAATTGTATGAAATCCATTCCAACAACTTTAAGTCTAAGATTTTCGGTTTCAATAGTTACTCAATTTGACTATCCGAATAGTCAATTTTACTAGTTGGATAGTCAGTTTCACTGTCCATGTTTTTATATTTAACTGTAGACAAATTCAAATTCAAATAAGAACAAAATTCATATGTATATATATATATTCATTCAACGAAAATGCAATCGAAATCTAAAGTTACATTTAAATCAGCTCAAACTGGTTCGTCAACAACCACAAAACTTCGACGAATAAAACAAATCAATTCGAAATAAAAGAATAAGTCTAAGATAAGTTGATAACAGTGGAATTGAAACAAAGGTGGAATCAATTGGGTTTTGAATGTTAGTTGAAGCGCGGTTATCAGTGATCGCCGAAGACAGGGCTTTACGACTGTACTCGCACATTAAACAAGACCGTTTCCGATAATCATCATTAATTGGACGAGGAATTAAGTTATGCCGGCGAATCTTCTTCGACGAATAACGGAGTTTGGTCGGTTGAGCGCTCAACGAGCGCGAAATCGATTTAATCAGTGTTGCCGAGTGGCCGTAAATACGACCAAGCTCTGGGGAGAAGGAGGGATGGAAGCCAAAAGCCCAAAACTCCAGGTGAAAAAAGAAAGAATGGAATACAATCGTAATTGGATAAACTTGCACAATTGGAAGTTGCAAAACAACTTTCACGCACGTTTGTATAACGAGCTGTTACACTTTTTTTTGTCTGCTTTAATGTTGATGTGCATGTTTGTACAGCAGAAAATATGCAATTATGTAATAAACAATGTAGCATTAAGGACATCGTTGAAAAGAAAGATGGTTGATGTTTTGGAAAAATTACGAAAAGAAGTGATTGTATGGGATCTGTTGATCACGATGTAATCAGTAAAAGTAATGTGAAAAAAGAATAGTCAAATTTAGATGACAATAGTTTTGTTTATTTTGATTGTTTGATTTGATTTTGTATTTCGATTGTTTGTTTTAATTGTATGTTTTGATTATTTATGTTGATTTCTTGTTTGATAGTTTATTTCGTTTGTTTATTTCGCTTATTTGTTTGGATTGTTTGATTATTTATTGTTTATTTATTTTTGTTTACTATTTATCCAATTATTATTTTTCGTGTTTATCTTTATGTTTACATTCAATAGTTGTGTTTATTTTTTCTATGTGTTTATGTTTATGGTTACGTTTACCTTCAGTTTTTTTGATTGCGTTTTGTGATCATTCTTATGTTTAGAATTGTTATTATTGCAAAAATTAATAATAATTATTATTATATTACTATCCCTAGTTATTAGATAGTTATTAGATAGATTAACGTAAAATTATTATAAGTTATTGTTTTTTCTATTTAAAAAGAAAACAAAATATTTCCATTAAAAATATTATCTCTTGAATTACATCATTACTTCATCATTAAATGGATCTTCTTTCACATGATCATAAATTTAAAAAAGACTTCTCCATAGCACATTAAAGAATACGTTTAATTTCTCCGTAAATTGCAGGTTTTTTGAAAGTTGTTAAAAATGTGTAAACAGAAATAAAAAAGAAAAACTCGAGAATATTAACACCAGATCGGCAATCAACACTTGCGCTAAATGTGTTAATGAAGAAGACCGATGATACTGAGTGGTGCGCGGTAGATCCTTCCCTTCTATCGGCTCTGCGCGTACAAAGCACTCGCTCTTTCGTGATAATTGTTACAACGGTAAAAGGCACACGTATTTATGCTGAGAACATGAGATTTACGCCAAAAAAATTATATATTATTTTATGTATTTTTTTTTATTATTATTTTTACAATTTTTGAATTTGAAATGATAAAAATCATTATTGATGTTTTTAATTTTTGCAACATCTGAATCAAAGTTCAGCACTAATTTACATTCATTATTATTTCTTTTTTTGGAAAAAAAAATAAAATAAATAAAACATAAAAGTTGTTTGTTTGATTTGTCGATTATAATTAGGAAAATATATATTTGATAATGGGATAATCGAGCTAAACATAATTAATATTTCGATTTATCTTTGTATAAATAATCATCAACTTTTAACCTATTAATTATTTAAAATAATCGATTGTACCACTAATAAATTAATCACTTTAATTTATTTTTTTATATTTCATAAATTAAACAAATTTTTTAATTTCCGAAAAATTTAAACCAGACTTAATTTTGATGTTTTATTTCTTTAAATAACTCATAATAACGTTACTTTACCATTATCTTAACACATTTTAAGCCGAATGACGCACAGTTTGTACATATAAAGAATTATGCAAATATCGTGACAAGATAAAAGCATTTAATAAATCACGACAAAGCTAAATGTCTTTGTTATGTATGTCTTAAAATAAGATAATAGAACATTTTAAAGGCCAAATTTATCGACACCTTTTCTTGTAATCAACAAAATATTTCATCGCTGTATAATTTCAATCATTTTACTTGAGCAACAAAATTCAGATTTAATACAAAAAAATGAACAATATGATTATACTAAGAATAAACAAGTTTTTTAAAGTTCGAAAACGATCTATCATTTTGATTTTTCCAATTAATATTAGTATTATTTTGCGAACACAGGCTATATAGTCATCGAAAAGATTGATCATCGCAGTGAATATGTATTAAGTGTTCTATTTGATCGTGGCATTGTATACGAAACTTAATACACGATACATAACTTAATCTTAGGTTCAATCTTTGAAAGCCTAGGAGCATACAAATTTAAAAGTCATGATTAAAATTCTGTACCAGGTCCACTTGATGAAGAAACATCAAGCAACATGTTGTATATTTTATATGTATGTAATATGTAAAGCAATAGCATATATAAATGTATATTTCAGAAAGAAATGTTTAATTATGTGTTTTTTCATTAAACTGAAATTAAATAATTAAATATTTAAAAAATTGCAACTTAATACATACCAAAACTAAAAATATATTTAATGTAAACATAAACATCAAATATTAAAATACTCATTAAATATGAACACAATGATTAAATATCCTTTTTTCTTTATGTACATAAAAAAATATTCATTTTTCATCTTTTTTTAAATTCAAATTTTGTCTTGTTGCACATTTTTTTAAAATATTGAATATAACAAGATGACCCCCCGCACGTGTCCAAAAAAAAGTGCGTGCGCAACGTAATACGCCGTCGAATTTGACGATAAAGAACTCACAAAAAGCGGCACGGGGGAAAGGGGGGGGGGAGGAAGAATGCGCAGTCGATTAAATTTCATAAATTAATCGAGCAGACTGTGTGGAGCGTTTTCCGCCCTGAGCTCTCATGTTACCGGAGCTCGTGTCACGCGGGCTCCGGATACGACATGGGGATTGTGTTACCGTGCCATACGATTTTATTTATCGGCACTTGAGCCCGCCTCTGTGACAGCGCCAGACTATCGTAACGGCGACGATCTTGCTACTTCGCACTTTTTGTGCTTGTTCTTTCAGTTCAAACAAAAATTTCGTGCAGAAAAAAAATTACGAACTAAAAATGCAGATAAATGTGGTCAAATAAAAAATATAAATAATAATAACAATTTTAAATAATAAAAAATTTTTTTTAATGAAAAAAATATGGTAAAGTATTAAAAATAATTTGAAGTAAAATAACATGAAATCCGAGAATTACAACATCGTTCCTGCTGTTTAGACAACAAATTACAATTTTTTTATTATATTTTTTTCTCAATGCAAAAAACAAGAAAATAGAATATCGCAAAAAATGTAGAAAAAAAATAAATATGAAGCATGATTAATGCGCAAAAAGTAGGCATAAATAATACAAGTCGCGCATATAAATAACTCGGGAGTATTTCTTGTGCACGCAATGCGTCGTTACTCTGATATATTTGACATTGGACTGTCCTCGCTGTTCGGAATGCAATTGGAACTTCTGCGAGAGCGCTCTGCTTGTCGTGCGTCCACCCTCATACTTCAAGGATAACGCGGCTTCCTACGCACGTCGCCGTAAACAGTCCATTGTGTTGCGTTTTCAACTTTAAATGTAACCAGAACAACTCAAGACCTTCTCTTTGTGATTATATATATGACAATTATTGAACTTAACAGTATTGTTATAATTCAAATTATGATAAGTAATGAATAAAAAAATAAGAATGAAGAAGTACATTTTCTATTTCGCCACGAGTTCAATTCGTTACTCGTTATTATATTTCTTTTATAGTTCAAACGTGTTTTTATAGAAAATAAAAAATATCATATTTTATATAAATATATATTTTAAATATTACATTTATTTGAAATAATGATAAAATATTTTTGAAGAAAATCAAAACAAGCAAATCTCGGGGATTTGAGATCAATAAAAAGATACACAATGCGACGCATTGTTACCTTTGTCATACGAACGAAAATTTATGTATATAAACGTTAATTATGGCCCGGGCAGTTCATATAAAAGGGCTCCAATGCTTAGCATAAACAATAGGGATGATATCTGCGTACAATGGAGGTGGAGAAAAAATATATATATATACATGTACATATATATATATATATATATATATATATATATATCACATAGTGCAGGCGAAGTTTGCAATCGAGAACTAAAAGAGAATCTGCTGGTTGGGCTTAAACTCGATGAGGTATATACAGCGACGCGCCCTTTTTCTGGAGTCTTGTTTTGCTCCTTGGCTGCATGGTAACAATAGATGGTTGTGTCCGCGTACCTACTTTCGGACGCGGGCAAAACCGCACCCACGCGCGACAGTGCCGCGCATTCAACTCACCTCAAATAAAACTATCTCAACTAATCATATAAGTTAGACGAATGTGGTTCTTAAACGGCAATTGTCGCAACATCTATCATGTGCAAAACTCCGGTATAATAATATGTAAAAATAAAGTGTAAAAAAATACATTGTATAAAAATATACAATATATTTTTTTATTTCAATGTATGTTTCAAAAACATTGTAAATATGTTGCTTATTTTGATTTAGTATTTTTTTAATAAAAATGGAACTCTGATATTTTTGTCATGGCTGACTGTTTTTTCTAGCGCTGCCTCATCGTTACTTATCTAGCGTATACTAATAAATAGCATGTCGGGATATGGGTAGATTCAATCTGTCAGGTTAGATTAAACAAATAATCTGATCGAAATCATGTTCGATTAAATAATCTATAGGTTATTTAGTGATATTACTAAATTGCCACTTAATAATTTAGTCAAACATGAGGTCGACTAAATTAATAGTATTAATATATTAATAATAATTTTCATTATTTTATTCGTAGGATTGGGTTAATATTTGATGGCGAAACGATTAATTCGAATTTTTATTAAAATTGAATAAAAATAAACTTTAAGTCATAGTTTAGAAATGAATGTAGACTCGTGTAGATTGCAAATAAATGCCGGTCAAATGAAGTTTAAATTGCGTTAAATTAACGAATAAACCTTAAGTCAACGTAGATTTAACATTGAAAGCACTCATTCTTGTAATCTGTTTACTTTAAGCAACAAGAAATGATGAAATATTGACTGAAAAATAGAAATCACAAAACAAGTATTGATTGACAAACGTGTATGTCGCGCCAAGAAATGAGGGTTTCACGCTCGATTGATGTCGCGCCCGCTTTTTGCGCGCTGGTTTTTTTTCTGCAAAGCCGTGATAAAAAACCGTCGCGTTCAATCGTGTATGTATACATATACATATAAGTATATATGTATATATGTATGTGTGTGATATACGATCGAGCGGTGAGTCAGCGCGCATGCGTTCAGATCCATATTATAATTCAACCGGTTTCAGGCTTGCCCAGTCCTCTATTCTGATGTTCCGCCTGCGTTCGCGGACCGTTTTTATTTTCTCGGCATCCTTCAAGCTGATCTACATACATTATTTTGTAGCGGACTATTTGAACATTTATATATGTATACATCTATATATATGTATGTATATATACTAAGAAATAAAATATAAAAATATATTATCAATTGACAGAAAAGACAACGTTTAGAAATGCGCATACAATTGTGAAGGGTAAATGTGAAATTGACTCTGTCTATGATGCAGACAGAAATTTCTAAATGCAATGATAAAAGTACGATGGAAATAACATGGAAAATCAAATCTATATATATTTCTATAATGAGTTTAAAGTACATACAATTTTACAACATTACAATTTAATTGAAATGAATTTATATTGCAAAATTATTAATTGTGGTAGGAAATAAATCTATTTCTGGTTGAAATTAAATAAAATACATTAATACCCCGCTTGAGTAACATTATAAAAATAATTTGTAAGTAATTATAATTTTATAATATATTTTAAAAATGTTTTTAAATTAATTGTTATAATAGTTTTCTTTATTCAAATTGCAAATTGTAATTTAAAAATTTCTACATTTTTTATTATAAAGTTATTAACCATTGATTTACAGCTATCTTCATTGGTAATTAAGTGCATTTTAACCAAATTGTTCAGGATGTTATTACACGGAAGAAAATAACTGATTAAAAATTAATATGTATCCGAGTAAACTTGTGACAGTAAATGCATTTAACAAATTTTACTTTTTGACTTAAAATAATTTTAACGTTATAAAAGAAACTCCCTCTCTGAGTTTTGAACTCGGGACCTGCGCTGTCTCTCAATAAGCCGTCGTACTTTAACCTCGCGGCTATATTCGCCCGCGAAATATGCTTTCACATAATATTTTGCAGTGAAATTTAGTAAAAATTCATCAACATTTGGCAAATTTTAGTCAAAATCACGAAAACAACATTACTGTCACAGATTTAACCAAATTCATAGTAATTTGTAATCAGTTATTTCTTTACGTGTACAATAAATGTGATGTTGAGAAAATATAGAATTCATGGTTTAAAATATCAAGAAACATATTATTTACAAATGTTGATACATTTTAAACAAGGCACGCAGACTTGCTTTCTAAAAAAATATTTGTAAAAACTTTATAAACGTGCTTTTCAGTATTTTTCTTATGAAAATTGTTTATTGAAGACACTTTCGAATTCATTTTTAAGTATTATATAGACATTTAAACTTTTTACGAAAAACTCATACATTATAAAGTAATCACTGAACTTATCAGTCCCAAAATACAACTTTTCCAGACAATTTTGTTCAAGACAAATTTTGTATCCCACAAATGTCTGTAAACTTGGAGCGTCGGCATAATGAATTACAAAAATTAATTGGAATAATTCTGCGCAAAATTATTGCGCGTAGTATGCACACAGATAATGGAAGATTTCCGGTCGCGTTAGTGCACATTATGGAGATTCGAATGCATCAATAAAATTCTTTTAAGATAGTTGCTTATTGTTATAATATTTTTATTTTCATGTAAATACATCTTAACTTTATAATAACAAATCTCCGACATTGCCAAATGTGTTCAACATAACCTAAGAAATCACGTGATAATGGTAAATTATCGCCATGATAAATAATTATTAATTATGCAATCCAGATACTGAAAAATAAATATTCTTAAATAATTTTTAAAAAATTTTAGAATGCACGATAATCTATAAATTAAAATATTGCAAAAAAATCGGCAATTAATAAATAATATATTATACGAATTGTTGGTAATTAATGATAAAGTGATGATTAATTGCGAAAAAATATCGCAGATATTTTAGATTGTACAAATGGGCATGCAAATAAGAAAAGTTTAATTCATTTCGAGATACAAAGTTTTTATAATTAAATAATTTAATTCAATCTGCACTGTTACTACCTTAAATTAATTATAAATAGAAATGGAAATGAACCAATGATTATGTGCAAAACTTAGTGCGACAATTGAAAATTGTGCTGCCAATTACAGTTGAAAAATGACATAAGACAAAAGTTTAAAGGGATTGAAAAATCGGCACAGAATGTTAATGCATTGGCGTTTTATCTGCATGCAATCTTCGATGAATCGGCAAAGAGTTTCTTCCGATTTTAACGACCAAACGAAAGTCCAAACGAAAAGTCATGCATAATGCAAGAACCGTCGATCCCGGAGGACTCTTTCGCTTCGGAATATCCTTATTTTGTTTTTGCTTCTTCCTTTTTCTTTTTTTTCTGTGCAACTTTTTTGTTGCACGCTTGCGAGACAGGATGACACGCACATTTCGGCGCCTCAACCTTGAGATTTCTACACGCGCTTATCCTCATTTCCGATCATTGCATACGGCCAATCTCATCGTTCAAAAGCTAACTCCACTTTGACTTCTGAAATTCGATTTCGCCGCGGCGCCGATCGCGTCGTTGATATAACTCGATTTCGGTAATTCTTCTTTCGACAAAATAATTCAACAGTAATTTTTTTGAAATTTAAAATTGAATGCATTTTTAAATTAAACAATTTTTTTTTGTTCTGCACAAACTTTATGCTGTAAATGAATGAAAAAAATGATATTTAAACAAAACGTTTAAGAAAGAAAAAGTTATTAACAAATTTTGTATTAATTTTTCTAAATTAAAATATAAAAAAGAATAATTTTGCATTATCTCGAACTCCCGCGCAGCGCTGCCACAACGTTGCACAATAAGCAAAAACTTGTTATATAAAGTTGCTATAGATTTCCTGCATAGTTGACTGCAGCATCATAGTGGCAAAAATAAAGACTACATTATGTAACATTTCATAACTTATTAATAGTATATTTTGTACCAAGGGAGATAAAATCGTAATTATTTACGATTATATTTTACGTTACAAGGACGCCTATATATTTACTATATTTTGTATATTTGTTTCTACAGGAACTATCTACAGTTCAATTATAATTCTTGAATTTATTTATCACTATGCAAATTGAAATGATATTTAAAAAATATGTTACATGACGTGGTGACGCATTTTTGTCACAATGGCGCTGCAGTCAACTATGCACGAGGCCTTTCACCTAGGTTAGGTTGGTAAGTTGGTTACCTTAATGGCTATGAAGGTGAATAGAGATACCTTTGTACGCCAGGAAAAGTCTTCCGGCTATGACTAGGGTTGCCAGATTTCCACTATTTGAGCGGACAGTCCGCTATTTTCACATCATATCCGCTACTTTTTTTTTTTTTTTTTTTTTTAATAGCGGACATGTTTTTTTCTATTAAAAAGCTTTGTAATGCAATAATATCTTTAAGAACAATTATTTTTATTAAAAAATCGCGTTTTTTTCTTTTTTTGTTGAGAAATTAGAATGATACAAACACAAAAACTTGTTAAACTATACACTGAGCGTAATCACTTATTTGGAATTACTAAATTTTTATAGTCCACGTTATGCTAGTCATGATGACTAAAATTTTAGTAATTGAAATTAAATTTTTAGTAGTCATAAATAAATCATAACTTCAATTTTAATATAAGTTTTTATTTATCTCAAATTAATACTTTTTGTAAAAATTACTAAATATTTAGTTGATTTAAAATTTAACACAACAAACGAATTTGTAACTATAATGAAATTCCCTATAAATCAACACTTTCAAACGTATGGGTGACGTGTATTGGTTAGGAGTAATTGACACGTCACAATGTCACATTTTTAATTTGGAGTTGGAGCCGACTTTTTTGAAAAAATTTTATTAAATTAAAAATCCATATAAAATAGGAGAAAAATTTACTATACAGTATATTTTAAATTATAAAAATGCATTATATATTCAAATAGAAACATAATAAAATTATATAATAAATTAATTTCTTTATATTGTCATACAAATTAATTATTTAATTTTCTAAAACATTATTGAAAAAATATATGTATAACATAATGTAAGCAAATATTATATTTTATTTTTATCATGATACTTTTTATCATGATAAAAAGTAT
>JABFPJ010005205.1:0-12505 GCA_022817425.1 Gryon sp. ZL-2020
ACATTTTAATTTTAAATTAGTTCTTTTATTACGGTTTTATCTTTCTATAAGTTCAGCCATAACAATATTACAAAAGAACAAATTGTCATTTTAGACTGTTTAAAGAATAAATCTCGAAAATTAAATATTGAAAATAGACAATTTTATCTTTAATTTATCCTTAAACAGAATAATAAAAAATTCATTGCAATTATTTTTCTTATGCGGGTACGGGAATTTAAGAGAAAATAATAGTATTTGAGAGATTGACACACGAATAGTGAAATCTAATCGCCTTATCAATCTATTAGATCTTATATCCATTTCCGTATATTGATGGTGCACTAATCTACGTTACTCTAACGACAAACGCCACCATTCGTTATATTAGTTTATTATCAATTAATGTTACTTTGATGAAACATCGGTTATGTTAATTAAAGTAGCCGTTATTTTCCATTCGTCTAATTCAAGTGTTTGACGTCATCATTTAAAAAATTCTCTAAAAAATGCTAATTAGTCTTCGAAAATAATAATTTATTACTATTTTCTTGAAATCCCGTACGAAAAAAAAAATCAAAATGTATGTCAAAATATATAACTTTTAGCCGCTAAAATATATTGAAGAAAACAGGTTTTTCATATATGTAAATATATTTTTGCATATATTGTGCAAATATATTGCTTTTTATATTTTATATATTTAAAATATATAATAGGGTATAAGCGCACTAAGTACGCACAGATTTAATGTTTTGATCAAATTTCGAAATTTTGAATTTATGTTTTGATCAAAATTCAGCGAAAATTTTTCGAATAAATTATTATTTAATACTCATAAAGAATTATTGCTTTTTCTGAGTGTTGAATAATATTTTATTGGAAAGTTTAGTAATTTCGCGCGAAATTGTGCATTTGTTCCTTTTCTACTAAATATTCAATAAATTTGCAATTTCAATCATAAATATTTAAGGTAATTCTGCTTTGCGTGTATTATCTTTCCATCACTATTTTGTATATTTGTATATTTCTAAAGAAATCGGCATCTTTTATATGAGAAAAAAATATTAATATCAATAATTAAAATTTTTCAAATTACATATTTATTGAGACGTTCAATATATTTTCATATTTCAAAAATCCGCGGTTTTTATATATAAATATACAACAATTTTAATGCAATATTAATATTTCGTTACAATATTTAAAAGTATGTACTGTAAAAAGACAAAAAATACAATTAAAAATTATATTTTTTATAATATAATTGTCGAGTATTTTATGTTGTCATAATTATACATTTAAATATCATCATTAAGTTGAATTCTGTCAATTGTATTTCTTAAGTTGACAATTAAGCTTATTTTATCATAATACATCGCAAATGACATGTAACAACAATTTTTATTTCTCTCTCTCTCTTTCTAAAACCTACATAAAAACGCAATCTATTAATTGGTTTCTATCGGCGTGACACATGGACATGGTTTTTCGACCAAATGTATGTCTTACAACTAACTTCAGCGTTACATAAACTTTATTTAGAGGAATATTAAGTATATAACTTTTTGTCGAAAATTGTGCATATATTGACATATATTTTTGCATATATTTCGGAATATATTTTTTCCGTTAGTGATTATAATTAAACTTACACAGTACAAATAGAAACTAAAAACAATCCGTTGAATTCCAGGACTGTTATGGAATGTCGAATGGATAATTTCGAAACTTTTACGAGACATTAGCAAAACATTATCATTGATGGTAACCATAATTATACACGCAATTGTTTATAATTTTTCATCCATTAATAACAAAAGAATGTCTTCTGAACCAACTGTCCATAACTATTGATGCATATTTTTCTTTGACTTAATGTCGCATCGTAATTCCATATACATAACGCATGTATAATAAAAATGAAAATATTTGACTTTTACTTAATCACTTTTCTCTCGATGTAACTGAAAGGGAAGCTTGCTTTCCCATTAAATTAACATATCGCATTCAACTTGATCCAATATGATTTTTGGACATTGTCCAAAAATTTCAAACTCATTGACATTCTTGCAATATAAACGTGCGATTTTATCACACCGTCACGCATTATTTGTCGTTCGTTTGCAAACGAGCAATAACTTATACGAAAGTAGGTTATCCGAATGAAACGGAACACTCTTACGCTATGATTCGATTTTCTCCAACCAGAGAGTCTTCCCGTCATTTTATTATATAGCAGAGTGAATATAAAATCTTTGACAATATGAACTTTTTACGACATTCAAATCTAAATTTTCATAGTTACTTTTTTCAATATTTAAAATATATGTACACGCAAAAAATAAAATGGTAGATACAACAAATACGATAGTAAGATCTACCATTTTGTAGTACATTTTACCGCAAAAGTGGTAAATGTTATCACTTTTTGGTAAAATTTACCATCGTATTTGTTGTGTCGACCATTTATTTTTTTGCGTGTATATATAGCACGTGCGACGATTTATAGTCACGAATTTGTGCATTGTTTCGATGAATTTTATGATCTTAATGCATTATTTATTGTGTTATTATAACAGCAACTGGAAATGTATATGAATTGGTCAGACATAAAAACGGACCTTTGATTTAAATTTCATCTTTTTATTTAAAATTCATCAATTTTGAATATATATATATATTATTAGTAAGATAATAAATGTTGGGAATTTTATATCACATCAATTTTGGTTAAAACGTTATTAGATTTCTACTAGTTTTCTAATGTTATATTTTCAACGGAATAAATGAATATCCATATACGGACAAAAAAATATATTTAAGTATGATTTTTCTTTCCACTGTTTATAAATAAAAAATATAAATTATATATACGAATATATTGTAACTGCAAATTTGAGATATCTTTATTTTACATTTGAACTATATATTAAATATATATTTTCATTATTTTGTATAGATATTTTTGAAATATATGTACAAAATATATATTTTTGTCCGTGAGGAATATAGTTAATGCAAGTTAAGATAAATAGTATTTATTGAAGAATACTTGAGTGTAGTTCAAACGTTAAATTAACATTCATAATGTACAAAAAATTGAACATTAAAGAAATTAAATACCGCTAAAAAAATTTATACAGATTTTTATATATTTGTTCTTATTTTATAAATATAAAAACAAAAATCCATATAAAATGTGCTTCAAACATCGTGAGAGAAAAGTCTTGAGTGTATCATTTGACTTGTTGTTACAAAAATGATAGTCATTGAATAAATTAGACTATGGAACTATTATCCATGACGAAACAAAAAATTGCTATTTTGTTGAACAAAAAAATTGATTCACACGTTCGAGATTTCACTTGTTCTTTCTGTAATTATGGCGAAATCACTGATTAATATATCCGATTGGCGAGTAAGAATGTAGACGACTTTCGACAAATGTCATCATGTTGTAAATCATGTTTAAGAATATGGTATTCACATAATGCATTTTACTTTTATTCTGGCGCGCTTTGTTTCGTAGTGTTATTTGCACTGGTTGTATTTTAAGTTTCAACTGTAATTACAAACTTTTAATGGAAAGTTTCTGTTTATGCAAAAACTAAATAATATTCTATAATAAAACAATTTAAAATAGCATTCTTTTTCCATTTTATTGCTAATTTAACAAGCAAAATTTTCTTAATAAAAGTTAAAATGATTTTCCCACATTCTTACTTCCTTTAATTTTGTAATCGAAATATTAGTTTATTTTATAAAAGTCTACATTTGAAAGTATATGAAAGATACTCATCACTATGAGTAAAATGTATAAGTTTATTTCCCAATACTCGTTATAATTTCAGACATGGAAATTGTTGAATGGACAAGGCGGCGAACTAACAACTGGGAGGTTAGGTTTCATTTCTCTCGGCCGCACATTTTTTAATTCAAGAAAAATATAATTTTATTTATATATATATATAGAACATATTTAATAATTTCTACTAAATATAATAATTATTAATTATTGTATTTATTAATTTTATTAATAGATTTATTAATATCAACTTAAACTAATAGAACTAAATAAAATTTATATAAATACAAGTAACAATTAAGAACTATAGAAAAAAATACTTAAACACCTAAATATAAGAAAAAGACCGCAACAATTTTTGTAGAATTCAATGATTTTAACTATTATTTAGTAGAGGTTGACTTAAACAAAATCTTCATTATAAAGTTATGCTGGTGATTTTAATATTTGAATTTTAGTTTAATACTGAATCCATAGTTTAATTAGTTACTTAACAATAAGTTAAGCTAAAAGATAACTTAAAGTTATACAATATTAATAACAACATCTCAACTAAAATTATAATCATTTCAAGTAAACAAACTTCTCTTATTGTATTAGCAGTTTATATTCATCACTGCATTCAAATATCACATAAAAATGTACACAAACCTAATTACATAAACACAATGTTTACTTCGCAAAGACAAATAAAGAAACAATTAAATAGAAATATCCAATGGTAAGCATGGAATCATATGGATAAATGCAGTGAAAGGATGTGCAACGAAAGGCTTTTGCTTTGAGCCTTCGAAGGCAGTATGCACAGGTTCAGTGTAGCCACTTCCGGTCTGTTTCTCTGCTAAGCAGCCAACGTACGATACGCAACGGATAACCCTGAATCGTCGATTCGACTATTCGCGACGCCTTTCCATTCCTTCTCCCCGACAATCCAACGGAAATACGCTTCGTAAAGTATCATGAGCGAGTTCGTCTGCACCCTGTGTGCATGCAGAAATCACAAGACGCGAGACAGCGAAAATGTAGTATAAAAAAAGAAGGAGCGGAGAAGAAACAGATCCGATAGTTCCAATAGAGAAGAGACGCGCGGAAGAAAGAAATTGAATTCGACGAACAGCAATTTTTCCTTCGAACTTAAACAGCGGGAATTGGAGAACTGACTGATTATTATCAACTTTTAGTAGACCAAGAAAACGACAACTTACACATTTGGGAAGACAAATTTCTTGAGAAAGATAGGAAGATAATTTTAATTAGTCCTGAAACAACGATAAACGACTTTGCGCTTGTCAGATGAACACGATCAATGACAATAAACGTAGAAATTAATTCTTTCAATCAATTAAATCAATTGGAAGATACCGGAATTGCACTGACATCCAATTAGTGTCAACTTTTAAAGTCCCATTAACAACTTAATTTATCAATTGTTGCATGGATTTACTTTTGGATGAAATGATTGAATGAATGGTGCTTAGTGAAACTTGTATGATGTGTCGCTATCGTTGGAGTTTGAAGACGGTCATCGAACACCCAAAGTATTTCGCCTAGGCCGTAACACAATCTAACGGGTTTTCTCACCTTCGACCTTCGCCTCCTCGAGCTTCCACGATCTGTTCCACCATTTACAACTCACTGATTCTCCTCCCATCTCTTTCTCTATCTTCATTCTTCTCTCTCGCTGAACTTGTCCTCATTCCAATTGGTGTCCAGCTTATACTGTGACACTATTGACTTAAGAAATTAATCTTTTTCGTCGAAACAAAATACATCATTTTTGTTCTAACTCATTTATAAGTTTCCTAGAAAAAATTGATAACTTTATCAATATTGATTTATCTTTCAATTTGTTTAAAGTATATAATTCTTTGATATAATTTTTTTATCGAAAAATTGATATTATTATTTGATTGCGTAAATAAACCTGTTGAAATAGAAAAGCTCGTAATTTATAATTGAAACATAATAAAAGCATCAACCCCAGAAGCAAATGATCTCTGATGAATTGTATGTTGTGTTATTATTCACCTGCTAACCCGACAGATCACAAAATAGGACGTAGAGAGGGTCGCGGGATATCGATTTCTCTTTCAAGGACGACCTTTCAAATATCCAATGTCGGTCAAATGCGTGGGACGAGATAAGAATGTCAAATCTTTTGTACGTTCCTCGTATCGTACATTAGATATCACAATTGTGATGTCATTTCAGTCATACATCAATTTCTATCATGACAGGTCTTGATCGTCGTCGACCTTCTAGATTCATCTAAATACACTTGACGTCTTAATCATTTTTCTCGAGATGTATTTATATACACATGTAACCACGTAAACACTCATCAATATAGGGTGACAGGAAAATGATGAGATAATGATGAAAATGGTCAATGCACATTGCAATTGATTGGTCAAGACGATTCTTATATAGACATATGTATACATAAAATTAGTGGAACGTGATACCGACAATAATGTTTGCAAAAAATGGCTTTGCAAGATGAAGTGAAGATTGTCCAAACATGGGCTATGGTCTTTACGACAAGTAGCACTCGTGGTGGTTTGTGTTCAAAAAAGGACACGCTCCGAGGGGCCTAATCCCATCCACGACCCTCATAAAACTGACCAGATCGTTCTAAGAACACAGTTCTTATTTATGCAATACCACATATGCCATAATTAAAGAAATTATAATGTATCTTTTATTTTATAAAGTGATTAATTTGACATATATTATTCATAAAATAAATTATATCATTTAAATATATAAATGTAGTGAAATTCAATGTATTTCATTTTTCAAATTCATTATCTTCACAAATATACTTTATTTTTTGCTATATACTTTTTAAAGCTATTTTAAAAGGAAAAATTTTGCTTACTAATTAACTTCATTTACAATACTTGTAAAACAATTTACTAATTACCAGTTCAGCTTTTGCATAAAATAGAGACTTTTGTTATTCTTCCCACTTTTTCATTATTATTTCTCTTCGAACCCATGATAATCTATGTTTATCATAGATTATCTATTTTCAACAATTCTTCATAGTACAATATAATTTCATCATTTTTCCCGTTACTAACAACTGATGATATAATGATGAAGAAATTTGTGGCAACTGGCAAAGAAAAGTTTTAAAGTGATTCCATCGTTGTAAAATGTATAGTCTGACGTAGCAATCTATCGTTTGTAAACGTGGCAAACAGAAGAGAAGAGAAGCATTTTTACTTGGCTATTTTCTTCTTTCCCACGAGCAAATTTACCGACTTCCTCTGTTACAATAAGAGAGAAACCCTGCGCCATTAGCATATCTGAATGTGTCCGAATTAATTCATCGTCCAACGAGTCAAATCAATTTTAATATTAACGGCACAATGAAATGAAACGTGATTCTATATGTCCGACTCTGACAAAACGTCAGGCATACTCATCGAGATAACTTGTGGAGGATCAAATTTTGATTGTACCTTTTTTATTGATGTCGTGCAGCGAAAGAATGCCACGCTTTTTCACAAACAATCTAATCAAAAAAGCCACTCCTTACAACAATCATAAAATTTTATTTTAACTTGTTGAAACTTTGTTTCAACTTTGTAAATTGTCATCAAAAAACAATCGCAGATATACAAGTTTCGTCGTATTCTATTATTAGTTATGACTTTATCAAAAGTGTTTTGCATTCGCGTATCCGAGAAACGTGAATCCAAGTTGAAATGGAATAAAAACAATGCTAACTTTAAAACCTCAATGTTATCACTTTTGACGTTTTATTTTCAAACGTAGATATCGCAGTATTTAATGAAATAAACCGTGACAAAAAAATATTTCTTTCTGTACGAAATGTTGTCAGTATGTTGAACCAAAAACATACTCTCATCCGTACTCATCATTTTATTAATATTTTTTCTTTTTTTTTTCATATCTGCGCAAAGTAAATGTATACATGTTGTGTAATCATTGACGGCACTCATTCCAATCGACGACAATGCATCCTTGTTTAACATTCTCAGTGCTTTTGAATGTAAAATGATCAATATAAATCCAAGATTAAGAGTTGTCCTTATAATAAAAAAAAATAGAAATTGTCCCATTTTACGCTGTTCCTCCAATTTTTCGATTTAAATCAAACGTTTGCTAAACTAAATTTAGACAATGTTTCATTAAAACGAAATGTTCTTTATTTCTATCAAATAACTAATACTATTTTTTATTTCTGTTTCAGGTAAGAATCGCCAATTTACCGTACGCATTATGATTAATCAAGGTAAAGCTTACACCCCAGCGTTTTATCAGTGTTTTTTATAACGCTGCGCGTTTACATTAATAAGTTTATCTGCAACGCATATAATTATGACGTTGAATTTACCAAGCGTGACCAACTACTGTTTCTTACGAAAAATTGTATTTTATAAAAAATGTACCAGCTTGAGAATCATTCAAGTACACAACGCGTAGAAATGATTTATTAGTGAATTTCCTTTTCCCATCTATGAATTATTAAAATAAATCGCAAAAATTCAAGAATGTTACTAAATTACACGGAAGGAAATAACTGATTAAAAATTACTATGCATGTCATTACATCTGTGACGGTAGTGTTCTTATCTTAATAATTGACATATTTTGGCTAAAAGTTGCATAATTTCAATAAATGCCTATAGGAAATTTTTATAGATTTTTGGATAAAAAAAGATTACCAGGAAAATATACTTTTGCAATATTTTTATACCCCGCAAGAAGCATAAAAAATAGCTATTTTTAAGGTTATTTTAGTTTTTGTCATAAATAACCGGAATTTTTCACGTAAAATTATATAATGAGTAAAATTCTAAAAACTTGATTTCTAACCTTTAAAACTATTATACGAAGACATTTTAGTAAAAATGTCTGTGTATAACAGTTTTAAAGGTTAAAAACCCTAAAATAGCTATTCTTAGGCTTCTTGCGAGGTATAAAAATATTGCAAAAATTTTTTTCCTAGTAATCTTTTTTTTATCCAAAAATCTATAAAAGTTTCCCATAGCCAAATATTTTTCAAATTTTCGACCCTCCCTAATATATATATATATATATATATAAATTATACATTATAAATATATTTTTTATATATTTTTGAAAAATATACTTAACATTTATATTTAAAATATATATCATTTACACAACTTATTGCCGGAAATCTATTTTTTATATATTTATGTAATATATTTTCCATCGTGTGGGTGTTTCGGAATTGGTACAAAATTTTGATACATTTTTACTAAGTTTCATTGTAAATATTATGTGAAAGTATATTTCACGCTGTGATAGGTTAAGTACATGATATTTAACGACAATTGGGCGAATAGCCGTAAGGTTAAAGTACGACGGCTTATTAAAAAACAGCGCAGGTACCTACTTCAAAGCTCAGAGATGGATTTTTTTATAACGTTAAAATTATTTTAATAAGTCAACAAATAAAATTTGCTAAATGCATTTACCATTTCAACTTTACTCGGATACATAGTAATTTGGAATCAGGTATTTCCTTCCGTGTATATCTATGAATCATTAAAATTGACTTAAGTTATAACCAGATTCTTTTCATTTGTGGTCAAAGTTATGATGTAGAGAGTTATATCAATTAGATGGTTAAATCTTGACAACAAATGGTATTATCTTTTGATATATAATAAGATTCGACACAAGTAGGGATTCTCCCGTTGGTCTCTTCCGTCTCAACCAGGAAGCCAATTGTCCCTTGTACGTCCTCAGGCTGAAATTCTTAATCAAATCACACGATATAGAACTACTGCGTCTTCGATGGAAATACGATCGCTTCTTAAATCGCTGGTCTATTAATAGTCTTTTAGTACTATGGCCAGTCTTTATTATATTCATTCAAAATTGATGTGACAAATTAATTACTAATTGAATTTGTAAAAAAATTATGCAAATAGTAATGGCTCTCTATATGCAGCTTTTGCTATGTCAACTTTTTAAAATTCAACTTCATGTAAAACGAAAGGAAAGTTTTACTTTCCACTATTGACGTTGAGATATATCAATTTGTACGTTTTCTTGTGATTTTTATGCAGTGAGTTGAATATAAAATTAAATATTACACGTTTAGAAAAGACTTATTAAAAGTGACTTTATTTTAGAAATAATATAAAACATTAAAAATAGTCGAAAAAATATATATTTTACAACTAATATATTTCGTTTTATTAATTACTCGTTGAGAAAAAAGCGAAAATTCATCTACATAATGTTAAAATGAATAATGATATAGGGAAAGAAGCATGATTATATATGTTAGTTGAAAGAAGAGGGAAAAAAGTGTAAAACGTTTTTGCTTCCTCCACTTAGCGGGATTGAGTTCAAGTGCAATTTCGTAAATTTTTGTCGTAAACAGCTGCGTTTGTTTTTGACCGGTGATTAATGATGATTTTGCGTCTGACAAATCATTTATCAAGGCGAGAGACTTTTCACGCGGGGAGGGCTTTATATTGGTGCTTCTTCAAGTTACGCGTGTAATTTTGAAACATTAAAACAAATTGGCGAAGCGCTATATAACAGCACTTTTATGCGAGCGTACGCACATTGTATGACAAAGGTGTGAATTTCTGTTAATTATCTTCGCTTCTCTATTGCGTTAAGTCACTACATAAATTTCGTCATCAAACGAAAACTTTAAATAACATAATTGTCCATATCAGAGATTCATTTGAATGTTGTTACGTTGGCATTATTGTTTGTTTTTAGTTTCATTATATGTTCCCAATGATTTACATGTTGAATCACGATTAAATTGAGAGAAACGGTCAAATGTATGAGAACTTAATTAACATAAAAATTGACGCGCAAAAGAATACATTTCATAAAAAGAAGTTGTTTTGTCACTTAATTGTGATGATATAACCATCTCGTGATTGCAAATTTTATGCACACAAAATAAGGTATATCTTTAAATATGTCAAATAAAATAATATAATTCAATAATAAAGTGCAAATGTATATTTTTAATATTACGACACAGTCGATTAATGAATGAGTCAATGTTGCAAAATATCTAACAGCTGTTATCACAAATGTTGACTAACATGTGAATACACTTGGTTCATTTGTATATAAGGTAAATACGAAATACTTCGCTAAGGAAATAAAATGCATAACATATGTACATTAACGCGTATATCAATGCAAAAAGTAATTTTTGCAAGTAGATATATATGTTTTGTCGCACGACTGATAACAATTTTTTGTTCTTTGACAAAACGATCGAGCGTTTTTTTTATTAAACTTGCACAAAACCACCTCTCTCTAATGTTACATAAAATTTCATAGCTCATTAACAATGACCTTGTTGCAAGAGGAATCATCAAATAATGCACGAAGGTCGATAGGATTGACAGTAGACTGATTCAACAAAATGGAAATAGAACTTTGACTTTTTTATTCACTTTTATTTTACACTGTTATGTAACTTTTTTTTATACTTAATTGCGATATATTTTTGAATAAATTTAATTACAGGCATTATTACTAGAAAGTAAAAACTAGAAATATAAGAATTTACATAATTGCAGGAAATTATTATAAGTGATAGAAAAAGGCTGATCCAATAAAATAATTATTTTTATATTTAAGTAAAATGTATATAAATCATAAATATATATAATTTATTGGAAGTAACTTCACGAAAATGTATAATGAATACTTCTGCAATACAACATGAGAAAAAAGGAAAGCAAAGTTGAATGAAATTGCACTTTTGAAAATGAGAAACAAATTATTCAAAAGTTATTCAGTGGTAACAACAAACATTTGCCTTATCAACATTTGTAGATAGTAAGAGCGAAACAAGATGGCATTGAGCTTTGCGATTACAATTGTAAAACATATAAATGAAAAATTGGACTTAAAATCGCAGCGACAAAAGGGAAGCGACCGAATAAGATCGGAAGTACTCTGTGGAAGGACGCAGAAATGAATCGAGTCTCTGACAATTGGAATGTCAGATTAAAGAGCCGGACGGAGTGGTTGGCGCACAGATTCAAACCATTCAAAGTGTATACGTGAAAAACATGAAAAACAAAACAGAGCTAGACAACCGACGAATAAGGATGCCTAAAGTAACTATAATGCACTCACACATGGATGTATGTGCGTACAACGTCGTTTGAGAAGGTAAAATGGCTGGAACGAAGCACAATAACTCGTCGATGTTGGTGCGCAAGTGTAAACACAAAATACACTCGAGATGTCTAGCATCGATCTCACAGCAATTTCAAAGGCTCGTCAGTCACATGACGCAATCACAAAAAGCATCGTGTCACGTGGTCTTGCAACAAAAGCCCGCGCTTATTTCATAGTTCAAGTATTTTGTTTATTTTGTTTAACAACATGAAATTATTCATTTCAAAAATCATTGCAAAAAATTAAAATTTGTGATATCGTTTTACTATATCAAATAATAAAAAATCAAATTACTCAAAGCAGTTTTTGAGATGTGTTTAACGATACACGGAAAGAAATAATATATTAAACATTACAACGTTTTTGATTAATCTTGTCGCCAAAGATGCACGTTGTACATTTTAATTTTTACCACGTTGTAAAAATATTTGGTCAATTAAAAATATTTACCTCTCTGAGTTTCGAAACCAGCAACTTCTTGTTTAGTACTTGGTCGTACATCTTAACCTCACGGCTACTAATCCATCTGCCGGTAAA